>CM062806.1:74389425-74540724 GCA_031772625.1 Pinus tabuliformis | reverse complement strand
GAATCAGAATTGGTCAAATCACCCTGTTGGACCTGGGCATGGTATTGAACCAACCTGCTGACTAGACTGGTACCTAACCAGTACAATTGGCCCTAATTGGCTGGACAAGAGACTTAAATTTTATGAAATTTCTGAATGAATTTTCTGTACATGCGCAACAAAGTTGGTTTATTCTTTTGATGATGACTATAGATGCAAAGTAAACACTTGTGAATTTTTTTAATGCCTGGAAATAACAATCCTCTCTTAATTATGACTCAAAATTTATAACTCTGAAGTTGTTGTGTGTTTGAATAAAAACTATTTTACAAAATGCTTAAAAGAATTGGTTTGCATCTACATAAACAATATTCATGTCTATACTTGTATGTTGGCCATAGGCTTTAGATTTGGGTTTCTATCTTTGTTTACACGGGTATTCTAAGTTCAGAACATAAACCATCACTTTTACACTAGAAAGGCTTGGAAATTCTATAGCCAGCTGTTTGTGCTACATGCACTTGAAAAGGTGTCATTTATTTGCTGAAACCAAGGCATGTTTTAATGCAATTGACTCACAGTAGGAAGGAAAGCTATGACACAATTTAGATTTGCATTATTTGTATATTTACCTGTCTATATGCTGAAAATTTAGTAGTGGGGTATATTGTATTCACGCTGCCTAGGAAACTTACACCATGTGGCCCATTCCTAATCTCAAACTAAACCTCGCAGCCAAACTACTTCATCTCAGGAACAAATTATAAGGCCTTTAGGGCTTCAACATCTAAGACTCTTTGGTCTTCTTTTTTCTTTGGAGGCAAGGTTGTTGAAACTCAATGCATGTTATATTAGGATTCTAAGGGACCAAACTTGGCGTATAAAGAAAAAGCACTACTTTCTACACATGTTTTTATTACCGAACTAGGTGCACCAAACCTTTTTTAAATCCCGGACACTAGTAGTAAAATTGTAGCATTTCATAGTAAGCCATCTTCTATAGCTAATATCAGAGGAAGAGATTGCTGTAGCAGCAGAAGGAGAGATTACCATGGGAAGCAGAGGGTTTCAAGAAACAAAGAACTGATAAGGAGAGAGGTAGGTTTTTCCAGATCGAAAATGTATCACAAAAGGGTTATTTGGGCCCTCAAGGAAAAGAATGGGGGCAGTTTTTCCCAGCGTGCCAAACAATCGAAAATGTATCACAAAAGAGGTATTGGGCTCTCAAGGAAAGAACGGGGCAATTTTCCCTAGCATGCCAAACAACTGCAGGTGCCCAAATCTGATGAAAACCCTCCCAAATTCTTTCCTGCAGAAGACGTGCTTGTTAGACCTAATTCCTTTTCACACAGTAAATCAATAGTTTGTTGAGTACCCAGATACCCAAAAACTTAGATTGCTAAACCTATCAATCGCAATTCTGAAAAACAGTAATGGGAAATTGGGAATCCAAGGCTTATGATGAAAAAAATCTTAACCTTATGCTTGGCGCCTGCGTCAGAGCTCTGGAATAGTGAAGACAGAGGTAATCAATGGGGAGAAGAGGAACTTAGGTCTTTCGGTGTTGTACAATTCTTACACATCCACACTTTGTTAGGTAAAAGCTACAAACATGATAGAGCTGTAAACTCTGGCATGCATAAAAAAGGAGCTAGAAAATCCAAAAAAGAGCGTAACCTCGTTGCATAGATGGCAGCTTCAACATTGCCCATTACTTCACTCAGTTAAGCAGCACCCTGTTCTTGGCATTGTCCACATTGCAGACACCAACCTTGATATTGAATCCTTTGGATAAGAGTTAGGTTACAAGCAAAGCAAGGATACCTGCTATCTTAAGGCCGGTGGCTGACTGACACAAGGTGAGGACTAGGCTAGAGGCCACCGGGCCTTCCTCCCCGACTATAGTTCATCGACTGAGTAAACGTAGGGAAATCTGTCTTCATGTGCTTGCCCGCCCTTGTGAATATGTGTATAATAGACTCGTATTCACAATGAGATTCTTCTTCCTGCTTTCCTTACATTCCAAGAAGGCGAATCCATTTTTCGTTGTTTTTTGTGGTAACTGCAACTAATACCCTATGCCCAATGCAATAATTCAATGCCGAAGGTATGGTATGGTGGACGGTGATAGACTGACCAACGAGAAGGAGAAGGGTACTGTTAAAATTGGCAACTAGGGCCAAACTACATGTGGGTCTACTTATTCATGGCAGCTTATATTTTTCCTAGATTCCTCTCGTCGAGAGGTGTAGGATTGATCTAAAAATCATCTGATTCCAACATGTATTCATGGAGATATTAATTTAATTGTGTTATGTGACAATTTGTTAAGGTCGGCGAACAACCAAATTACCCCATCTATCTTCAACATTTTACTATAAATAGAAGAGGTTTGCAAGCCATTTGAGACACACACTCACACCTCTTATGACCTCTTCCTCCCCACTTGTTTGGGTTTTAGTGGAAGAAGAGTTCCTAAGAGAATACGCTGCCCTAAGAGAAGATGCCCTAGCTCCTAACATTGGCATGGAGATGAAGGCCTAACACAGTTATGAAGATAGGCTTTTAACGCTGCCCTAAAGTCCTGAGCCCTAGCTGCACACACAACGATGTCAAGGAGGGTAATGAAGTGTAAGCCCTCATAAAAGAGGCTTACACTCAACTTAAGGATAAGCCTAAATGCCCTAGCTGCTGGTCACAATTTATTGTTACAAGAGACCCTCAAAACGCAATAAAAGAGAGCTTTTTCTGATGTCTGAACAACTCCTAATGTCCGCTGTCATAACAGAGACTCTATCCACTGAATTGAGATCTATAAGCTGACCTAATGATAGGGAATACATAATCACCCTAACGTTGTCCTTGAGTGCCCTAAACACTGTGGCCACAGTCAAGGAGGATGCATATACTTAGCCTTCTATATGCTACTCATACGCTGCCCTAAGCCGCAGGAAGGAGGCCTAGAAGAGGCCCTAATCTCAGGCCTGAAGAAGACTTAATTTGCTGTCACAAATACAGCTAACGTTGCAAAGGAAGCCTAGCAGCAACAATTACAACTGTTCTAAGGCATAGGTAAGTTGGGGGCAACTATATCTATATTAGAAGTATGAGGGTGTTGCTGCCATTTAAGAAGTTGGTAGCTAGCTGCTTTGCTAGGCTGCAAGCCATAGCAAGTAGGTAAGGTCGTTCCATGACAGTATTGATGAAAGTGCAACATGAATGGTACAACATCGTGCAACATGAATGGTGCAGCGTAGTGATGATGAAGTGCAGCATGATGGGTGAAACATAGTGATGATGAATGGTGCAGCATAATGATGATGAATGGTGCAACATAGTGCAGCATGACAATGGTGCAACATAATGATGATGAATGGTGCAACATAGTGCTACATAGTGCAACATAGTGATGATGAAGTGCAGCATGATGGGTGCAGCGCAATGATGATTGTATGTAGTATGATGAGTGCAACACAGTGATGGGTGCAACTCAGTGATGGGAGCAACATAGTGATCAGAACAACTCAGTGATGGGTGCAGCACAGTGATGGGTGCAACACTGTGATGGGTGCAGCATGGTGATGGAATCACCTTGGAGAATCAATTGAAGCAGTATGCCTTCACCTGAGTTCAAATCAGCTACCCCATGTGTTATCTTCTTAGTGAAGATCTCTGCTGAATTATTGAAGAACATAAGAAGAATTGATCAAGGGTTTCCCCACAATGGGGTTTGTCCCTGGATGGCGCCACATCTTGTGTCCTCTTGTCCTGGCTTGTTTTCTGCGATTTATGTTTATGTTATATCTGCATTTTACTATCATGCTAAATGTGATTTCTAATTTGGAATTGATATTGAGCTAATATGGAAAATTGAAGTAAATACTCTCAGCATAGAACATACCTAAAATTAACAGGTACAAGTTTCCAGAGAGGAGTAGAAGGTTTCAAAACAGGGTGGAGGATGCCATAAAGCGCTGTAGAAACACGCAGGTAGGAGAAAACACGCCGAAAGCAATTTGGACAAATGGAAAATTTCCATTGGTTAGAAGGGCGAAATTTAATCTTTCCCATTGGCCGGAGGTGAACAATGTTTGCCCACCCCAAGCCAACAAAGAGAACACTTATTAGTGTAATTATGTAAGAACATGTACAAAGTTATTCTTAAAGTTACTAAATTTAGATGTAAATTCAAATGTATGTTTTTTATTTTTTGATGGCTCTACGTTGAGTTCATGAGCAAGGTCTAGAGGCACTCATAGAGATCTTAAAGGATACAAATATTTGATGTCTTGTCGCTTGTATTTCCCATGCACAAATAATGTCACTAAATATGAGGCTTTTAAATAATGCCTTAAAAAAGTGGTAGATTTGGATTTTAAATAGCTCCAACTAATAAGGATTTACAAATAGTTATCAAACATTTAGGAAATTCAATCAATTGTTTTAATCACCTTAAGAATTATAGAGATGAGGCATGGTTTATTATTTCTAATTTTGAAACATTCAATATTAATTATGTACATTGAAGTCAAAATGCAAATGCAAATTAACTTTCAAACACAACTCCTATATTTATACCAATGGGAAACTTTTCTATGGACATGTTTTCTAATGAACAATTTTCCAAACCTTCTATACCAAACAATATTAGAAACTAGATACTTTTTGATGATGATGCTCCTATTTTAGATTTCCTCAAATAGGGAGATACTTTTAGGAGATCAACCATTGATGAAAATTGACATTGCAATCAACAAATTAATACATTTCCTCTAGATGAAAAACCAAAGAGTAAGAACTTATTTCTTAAATATGTGGTTCAAATCTCTGTAACAAATAATATCCACAAAATATTAATCTAGGTATTGGATACGTGCCTATTGAGAGGGCTACATTTTTTCATTTCCTTAAGGAATTATAAAGACTTTTTAATCGTAGAATTACACTGATTCAAAGACCCATGACATTAAGATCATTCAGGATGAGATATCATTCAAGAAATATATAATCCTATTCAACAAACATTCCTAGATATGTATTCAACAATATAATAACAAATGAAAATGAATATAAGAGGAAAAATATTTTGTATCATTCATCATTCCCTATGGGTATCCAATATGGTCCCTGTTAGGAATAAGAATGGAGAAATCAAATTTTCATTAATTTCAAAAATATCGATAAAGCATTAGATAAATATAACTACCTTGTTCCAGCCATGGAACACATCCTCTAGTGTATTTTAGGTTCTAAAATTTTGTCTATGTTGGATGATTTTTCTAACACCCCAATTCCAACCCCTCAATTGTAAATAACATGTACATGCAAAGATTAGGCTAGTGGGGGTATCATGCCCATGTGTATGTATGTGTATATATTTTGGGACCAAGTATCGATGTGCATATGCTTTTATATGTTTTGAGGCTAAAAAGTCTGGTGTTGCAAATATGATATCATGCACACTAATAAACGCATTAGCACTGCAGACCAAATAAGATGAAAAGAGTATGGGGCGTAAGACCCCATGTGCATACAAAGTGTGTTTCATATAACTTAATAATTATGATAAAAGTGCATTGGCTTCTCAAAAAAGTCCATGAAATGACTTGAGGGTGTTAGGTGTCAAAAAACAAACATGCAAATAAAAGTATGTGTGTGGGAGCTACTAAGGGTTAAGTTTGTTATGTGCTTATTTGTGCTAAAGAAAATCTAACATTCGTTAGATTTCTTTCATCTTACAATGTTGTTATTAGCAATACACTTGTGTATGATAGAATGAAATCTAGCATGTGTTAGCTTTCTTTTGCTTGATAATGTTGTTGTTGGCAATAGGCTTGTGTTTTTGCTAAATGTAAATATAACACATGTTAGATTTTTTTCACCTTACATTGTTTTTATGTGCTTGTGTTTGAGCTATAAGGAATTTAGCATGCACTAGATTTCTTTCACAATGCAATGTTGTGGTTGGAAATTTGGTTGTTTGTGCTAGAAGGAAATATGCTAGAATTCTTTGACCTTGCAATGTTGTTATTGGAATTTTGCATGTGATTGTGTTAGAAGGAAATTTAGCACACGCTAGATTTCTTTTATTGCAATATTGTTATTGGCAATATGTTTCAGTTTATGCTAGAAGTAAATTTAGTGTGTGTTATATTTCTTTAACCCTACAATGTTGTTATGTTCTTGTGTTTGTGCTAGAAGGAAATCTAGCACGGGTTATATTTCTTTCATCTTGTAATGTGCTTGTGTTTGTGTTAGAAAGAAATCTAGCATGCACTAGGTTTCCTTGCCGTGTAATGTTGTTGTTGTCAACATGGTTGTGTTTGTGCTAGAAGTAAATCTAGCGCGAGCTAGAATTATTTAACCTTACAATGTTTGTGTCTGTGTGTGTTTATACTAGAAGAAAATCTAAAACACATTAATTTTTTTCACCTTGCAATGTTGTTATTGGCAATGTGCTTATCTTTGGGCTAGAAGGAAATTTTTCATGCACTAGATTTATTTCACAATGCAATGTTTTTGGAAATATGATTGCTTGTGCTAGAAGCAATGTTTTAAAACTCCGACTCCAGTTCAGAAACGGTCGAGGGTTAGCTCCAACGTCGACTCCGACTCGGTATCGATTCAACCGGTTTGATTCCAATGACTCGATAGTTGTAAAAAATACATTAAATATATTTTTTTTCATATAAAAAACATAATTTTAAATATTTTCATTCATGTTTCCAAACACAAAGCTCTAGAATATAGAGAGAAGAAAACATATGATCAAAGTAGGCTCATGAATATATCCATTATATCAAAATCGCACCCAGTGCACTGTCCAATACAAAGTTCATACTTAGCCACCACTGCCAGGATTCTTTTCTGCCTTAGCCTAAGGACAATCACTAGACTACAACAACAATAACACCAATTCTCTACCCCTAATGAAGTCTCAAAACCCTTGATTTAATTTTGGTCAAGCTCCAGAACAATTAGAGGTAAATATGTATTTATTAGTCTATTGCTAGAGCGTTTGCCTTTTAAAAACATTGTATGGCTCAATGCATTGTTTCAGTTTTCTAATTCATGCCACTAGGATAACCATACTTCGGCCTTGTAATTTTCAAAACTTTCTCACAATGATAGATTACTTTAGGGCTATAAATATGCAATAAACAACAACCCAACCATTGATATGTAGGAGGCGGAACAACTTTTGACAAGAGTGTTTTAAGATTTTTTTCAAAGAGGCTAGCCGACCAAGTTGTTACCGAGCTGGCTGAGTCATTACCGAGTCGACCGACTTGTTATCGAGCTAACCAAGTCAATGACTGGCTCGATAACAACCTGACCAGCCATTCCGTTTCGGCTGCCGAGTTGACCCACAAGGCATTGGCTCAGTCTGACTTAGCCGAGTTGGAGTCGACTCAGTCGTTTTTTAAAACAATGGCTAGAAGGAATCTAGCATGTGTTTTGTTTCCTTCAGCTTGCAATCTACTTGTGTTTGTGATATAAATGAATCTAGCATGCACTAGACTTCTTTAGTCCTACAATGTTGTTATGTGCTTGTGTTTTTGCTAGAAGGAAATATAACATGCGTTAGATTTATTTCAAATTGAAATGTGCTTGTGTTTGTGTTGGATTTTTTTTTAGCATAGGCTATATTTCTTATACTCTACAATGTTGTTGTTGGCAATGTGCTTGTATTTTTGGTAGACATAAATCTAACACTTGCTAGATTTCTCACTCTACATTGTTGCTATGTACTTGTGTTTGCGCTAACAGGAAATCTAACACATGTTAGATAGATTTTCTTTTACCTTGCAATGTTGTTATTGCTAACATGTTTTTGTTCGGGCTAAAAGGAAATCTAGCTTGTGCTAGATTTGTTTTATCTTGTAATGTTGTCATTGGAAATATTTATATGCTTGTTTTAGAAGTAAATATAATGTAGACTAAATTTTCCTCACCCTACAATGTTGTTATGTGATTATGTTTGCATTAGAAGGAAATATACTATGCATTATATTTCTTTCACCTTGTAATGTTGTTATTTGCAACATGCTTGTGTTTTTGATAGGAGGCAATCTAGCATGTGTTAGATTTGTTTTGTCTGGTAATGTTGTTGTTGGCAATATGTTTGTGAATTTGTACTAGAAGGAAATCTAGTACGTGTTATATTTTTTTCACAATGCAATATTATTTTTGACAATATAGTTATTTGTGCTAGAAGGAAATCAAATGCCTTGCATTGTTATATTTTGCAAGGTGTTTCTATCTATGCTAGAAGGAAATCAAATGCCTTGCATTGTTTTTATTTTTCAATGTGTTACTGTCTATGCTAGAGGGAAATTTAGCATGCAATAGATTTCTTTTTTTCTTGCAGTGTTTTTGTTGACAATATACTTGTGCTTGTGATAGAAGTAAATCTAAAACATACTAGATTTATGACACCTTGCAATGTTGTTATGTGCTTGTGTTTATGATAGAATGAAATATAACACACATTAGATTTCTTTCAGCTTACAATGTTCTTATTCGCAATGTGTTTTTGTTTGTGCTAGAAGAAAATCTTGTGGGTGCTAGATTCCTTTTTCCTTACAATGATGTTATTGGTAATATGCTTGTGTTTGTGCTAGAAGTAAATCCAACATGTATTAAGTTTCTTTAGCCATACAATAATGTTGTTTACTTATGTTTGTGCTAGAAGGAAATATAGCATGTGCTAGATTTTCTTTTACCTTGCTGTAATGTTGTTGTTGACAACAAATTTGTGTTTGTGCTAGAAGTAAATCTAGCATATGTTAGATTTCTTTCACCTACCAATGTTCATATGAGTTTTTCTTTTTTTTCTTATGCTTAAATTTCTTTCCCCTTCTAATGTTATTATTACTTTCTAGCACATGTTAGATTTCTTTCACCTACCAATGTTGATATGAGTTTTTATTTTTTTCTTATGCTTAAATTTCTTTCCCCTTCTAATGTTGTTATTGGCAATGTGCTTTTGTCTGTACTAGAAATAAATCTAGCATGTGCTACATTTAGTTTTCTTTACAATATTATCGTTGGAAACATGTTTGTATTTTTGCTGAACGTAATTCTAGCACATGCTAAATTTATTTCACCCTATAATGTTTTTATGTGTTTGTTTTTATGTTGTTAAAATTGGAAACTAGGGCTAAACTCCATGTAGGTCATCTTATTAATGGCAGTTGATACTTTTCTTGGATCCCTCTCATCGAGAGGTGTAGGATTGATCTAAAGATCATCCGATTCCGATAAGTATTCATGAAGATCTGAATTTATTTGTGGTATGGGACAATTTGTCAAGGTCGGAGAACAACCAAATAAACCCCACTTGTGCCCAACGTTTTAGTATAAATAGAGGTGGCCTTCATGTCATTTCTACACAACTTGGGATCTCTTCCTCTCTACTTGTCTTTGGGTTTTAGTAGGAGGAGAGATCCTAAGGAATAACACTGCCCTATGGAGAAGCCATAACGCTGCCCTATTGAGAAGCCCTAACGCTGCCTTATGGAGAAGCCTATACGTTGTCCTAAGGGTGGTATGGATCTACCCTAGCCACAACAAGCCTAGAAGAGAACAACGAGGAGTTAGGAGGATATTCCAGGAGGTCGAGGAGCTGTTGAAGAAGGCCACAACCCACATCTTGAGGTTGAGAGGCAGGGGGATTGTTTTGGGGTGGTTAGGTGAAGGAATATCCCCTAGAAGGGCTGCCACAACTAAGGGACAACTTGTTGTAGCAAGCCACAATAGATAAGAGGAGGCCGAAGGATGGAATAGGGGTTGGAACTGTCGAGCATTGCAGCCAAGGCTTTCCTTCCCTCTTAGAAAGGCAGACGCAGTTGTGGAGGGCTATTCTGGCCACATTTTGAATGTTGTTAGGACTGCTGTTAGAATTCCCTAACCAGTCTAGCAATGTAGCAAATAGAAAAGCCCCAAAACAATGATGATGATACATTGAAGCAGCATGATGATGATATATTGCAGCAACATGATGATGAATGCTGCAGCATGATGGGTATAGTGACGAAGTGTATCATAGCATAATGAGGGGCAACACAATGGTGAGGTGCAACAATATGATATAGCAAGTTCATGGTGCTGCAAGTATACCACATTGGTACGATAGCATGCAAGGGACAACAATCTAACATTGGAACAGTTGTATGGTACTTAGCAGCAAGTACACCAAGCATGCAATGGTGCATCAGCATGCAAGGGACAAAAAACTAACATTGGGACCACTGTATGGTACTTAGCAACAAGTACACCAAGCATGCAAGGGACAACAAACATGGACAACATGGTTCAACCATGACACATGGAACAACAATACAACATTAAGTGCAACAGTCATGAGGTCCAGCATTGTGATGATGGGTGCAACATGGTGCAACACGGTGAGGTGCAGCATGATGACGAGATGCAACACGATGATAGGTGAAGGAATCACCTTGGAGAATCAGTCAAAGTGTTGACTTCAGTTGTATATGTACTATCTCTCTGTCTCTCTGTCTCTGCTGAACTATTGAATAACATATAAGAAGAATTGATCAAGGGTTTCCCCACATTGGGTTTTGTCCCTGGCTAGTGCCACATCTTGTGTCCTCTTGTCTTGGTTTGTCTTCTGCGATTTATGTTTATGTTCTATCTGTAGTTTACTTTAATGCTGATGTGATTGCTAATCTGGAAAAATATTGAGCTAACTATGAAAATTGAAATAAATTGCTCTAGAATAGAACATACCCAAAACTGAACATCAGAGTTGAGGTGAAGACAAAGCCCAAGCAAGAGTGAAAGATCAACCACCGAAGACAGTTGGGAAATGACAAAAATGATTAATGGATTCCTCATCCCTCTTCTAATTCACCAAGGGTGAAGTCGAAGCAAAGAATATTATCAGAATGGCACAGCGGAAGTTTCTGAAGGCCTACCTGAAGATCACTTCAATGGGAAGTCTGAATCTAAGGGTGGAAGGAAAGGTAGATGCCTTGGTTGAAATAAGTTCGACCATTATGCAAAGGAGTGTCCAACTGGCAGGGACACATCGCTTGATGATGATAACAATCATTCCAGGGACATATTCAATGATTAGAGGAATGACATGACACAATCAACTCTTCAGAGAAACCAAGGAACCCCAGGTATGAAGAATCAAATGTTGTTTATGATAAGATAAAGAAGTTTTATCTTGTATTGGCCCTCTCCTTCAGATTCTTTGGGAATCTAGCTTATTGATTGTAGTGCTTCAAGGCACTCCATCAGATAAAAGGTTGTTGTCTCTCTAATTTGGTAGAGATGGAAACATTCATGGGATTATACTTGGAGTCGATGCCGCCTATCCCGGAAAGGGTGTTACCCCTTAATTGAATGAGGGTAACTTGATTCATTTACATAATTTCTTTTATGTACTTGATCGAAAAAAGAACCTGGTGTCAGGGACACATCACTTGATGATGATAACAATCATTCCAGGGACATCTTCAATTATCAGAGGAATGACAAGACACAACCGACTCTTCAGAGAAACCAAGGAACCCCAGGTATGAAGAATCAAATGTTGTTTATGATAAGATAAAGAAGTGTTATCTTGTATTGGCCCTCTCCTTTAGATTCTTTGGGAATCTAGCTTATTGATTGTAGTGCTTCAAGGCACTCCATCGGATCAAAGGTTGCTCTCTCTCTAATTTGGTAGAGATGGAAACATTCATGGGATTATACTTGGAGTCGATGTTTCCTATCCCGGAAAGGGTGTCCATTTCGGCAATGGAAGTCCAAGGTTTTAGGGTGGCATTCATCGATGGAAAGGTATGTGTTTGAAAATAGAATTTTCAAGGATGATTTTACTCATGGGTTCAGGGTTGGAAATTTGTACCAAATTGCAGAAAGTCCATTGGGGACCATGTCAGTTGACACATAGCACCAGAGGTCTATGAGTCAGATGATGATAGGGATGCCTGAATTCAAAAGGAGCATGAAGGTACATGTCTGAGATGTACCGAAGGAAAATCTCACAAGGGGACCATTCCCCTCATGTAGCAGGTCCACAGGTTTGGAACAACCCGAGGAGGTTTGAGATTCATGACTAGGAATCTCATGTGTGTAGGTGGAAGAAAGCCCTCTATGGCTTGAAGCAAATCACCTCAGGTTTGATATGAGAGGATTGATAGCTGTCAGATGAAGTTGAGATTCACTAAGAGTGAAGGCGATCCAAACCATTGTTTGAAAGTTGTGGATGATAGACCTCTCATACCGGCGCCTTCTGAGAACAACCTATTTCTGACAGGTGCAGACCCTCTCACTTGCAGAAGTAAGATGGAGTTGGATTCCGAAAATGGAATGGTAAACTGCACGCCCGTGACTACCTCGAGGATCTTAACCTTCAGAAGTTATATGGTGGTGATGCCAGACCAGATTTGGGAAATGCCTCTGAGTTTCATAAACTCATTTGCATTGATGTTCTTGGTGAACTTCTGTTTAGATATATGTTTTGCAGTTAGCATGGTGAGCTCATATTTGGTTGAGCCTCACTGGATTGGTGCAAAGAATCTTCTGAGATATCTTTGGAGCACAATCTCTCATGGATTGAGATACACTGTCAGAAATATGACGCTGCATGATTATTCGAATGCTAACTGGGCACCCAGTGTGGAGGATCACTAGAGCACTTCTCAGTGCTGGTTCTTTTTGGGTTCTGCTTCGATATCATGGATTAGTAGGAAACATAAGTTAGTCATTATAAGCACCGCCAAGACCGAATACATAGCCACGAATTGCATTTAGAAGTACCTTAAGATGAGCGATGTCTATTTCATGCAATTATATGTATGACATCATGAATTATTGCTTTATTTCACAACACTAATAAAATAATTGTTGGTCTGGTTTGTCATTACTAAAAATAATATATTTCTATTTTATTTATTTTTGGTGAGATATTGTGTTGATAACAATTATTGATTTGGATGGTCATTTAATGTTTTCATATCAAAATTTCCCATGCTATAGAAATTTTTACAATGGATTACATTATATGTAAAAATTAATAGATAACTAGTCTATTTGTTTGAATTAGATCATTACAATTATTTGTTTCAATCGTAGTTTAAGTTATCATTATACCTCTTAGAAATTAGTAATGTGAAGGATGACCCATTGCATTCTTATAACTTTTTTTATTCCATATAAGTTGAAAAACTATATTAGGTTCTACGTAGCACCAACAATAAACATACATTTTGAATTATATTTTTCAATCGCAATTAAAGAAATCATCATAAGTATTAAAATCAATGATTTTAATGGTGGGTCAACACTTTCTTAGAAGAATTGTATTTCATACAAATTAAATAAAGGTACTAGGTTGTATATATAAATTAAACATATCATTAATTTGTTCATTTTAATGGGGCCATTGTATTTGTATTTTTTATTACTGTTAACTCGTAAAATTCCATTTGCATATAAATGGAAACAATTCATAATAAATATTAACATCATTTTTAAGTTGGTAGGTGTTTATGTCCTTAAGCAATGAAGTGTAGATATTTTAATATCATACATGTGGTTGCAGTGCAGATGCAGATGGGCATTACTAGAAGTCAAAAGATGTTGATATTTGAAATGGAAGGAGTATTCTTCAAATCATACACCAAAGATGAACACAATTTTCATATTCAAAGAGAACTGGAATTGATAGTTTGGTGGCAGGTCTTATTTTTTAAGGCTTTTTCAGTTGGAAGTATTAAAATGTTGCTTAAAAAATTATGATGTCACAATACGGACATTAATGTCACTGACAAGTACATCCGAAAAGTACTTGAAAAGTCAAATATTGATATAGAGGACTTTAAATTTGCTTGGGACAAGTCTCATTGTTATTTGCAAACAAAATTGGAAGCAGGGAGAATAAGACAATTTTATGAGAAAAAGTTGATTGATGTGTGGTCCCAATATGGAGATAATTATAAAGAATCAAATGTATTGCTAATGATACAACAAATCATACTTTTCAATTCATTGGATATTGATCAAACCACATCTTGATAAAAGCCTATACAGGAAAAGAGCAAGATACTTGACTTATGCAAGTTTTATTCCCCTTTCTTAAGACACTTCATTGTATCAAAGAAAAATATGAGTACATTCGAATGTTCAATAGAACGTGTACTTCATTGTAGTGGCTGGAGATAATTTCCTTTATAAATTTGTTGAAAAGTACATTCCAAATTTTCAATACATTTTGAACATAGTTTTTGTTGTATCAATTTGTATGATTTTATATTTTTTGAAATATATGGGAATTGTCAATTATATTAATATGTATATTTCTTATTATTTATAATTTCTTTTGCAATGACTTTGTTGCTTGCCTTTTAAATTATCTTATATGAACCATCGAGATATGTTATTTTTAATGATTTCTGTTTACTTATATGCATCAATAATCATATATAAATGTGAAATATAAGTTTTGAAATAGAACTCCTTGCAAGCAAAGGTGTAATTCTTACCAAAGAAATTATAATAATTTACTTGATAAATGCTATGTGCACTATTTACTATTCACAATGCATTATTCACTATTAAGGCTAATGGGAAATGTGTCATAGATGAATGATTTGAACCTTTTGAAGCATAAGAAGTGTGATTTCTCAATTCATAATTTTCCTAAATTTATATGCTTAAATCAATTAATGGTTGTAGTTGCAATCATATAACAATGAAAATCAACAAGGCACAAAGTTAGTTATTTATTGTTTACATATAAAATGCACTAATATGAGTGCATAAATATGATTTGTAATTTTTGAGATAAAAATCTATTGTAAATAATTTTGCATTTCTTAAAAACACATATAATTAATGATAATGTTTGCTAAGTGGACTATCAAAGTTTGGTTAGACACTACCATGGATGAATTATATATTTGAACTTTAAGGCATTTAATTTCATTACTTAAAGTTAATTTTTTGTAAATTTGTATTTTAAATAAATTGAAATTCTTAAACCATAATCCTATCACTTAATTTATTAAAAGTATTAATTTCATATTGTATTGTTTTGAAATAAAACTCTATGTAAAACAAAATTATCTTCTTAATAAAACATGAAATAACTAATTAACAATGTGTTAAGTGGACCATCCAGACTCATTAAAGAGATGGGTCAAAAATGGTTGTATCTAAACTTTTTGTACCATAAGACATTGATTTTCCCATCCATATTAACATTTTGTCATTTTAAATTCTTAAATAGTTTATTTGTGGTTTAAATAATTTCATAGAATCCATTAGGACTTGAAGAATTCTATTTGGTTATATGCATTGATAGAAGTTTATAAATGTGATGTATTTTTGAAATGTAGCTCTTAATATATATATATATATATATATATAAGTAATTGATAATTAATTCTAAGTGATCTATACAAAAGCATTTATCGACTTTTATTTTTCTATCATGAAGTTTAATATAAATGTATAAATGTGACATTTTTTTTTTGAAATAAATCTCCATGTAAAATTTAATGTTTTTCCTAACAACACATAAAATAATTAATTGGTAATGAATGTTAAGTAGATTGTTCAAGTTCATTCAAGATACATGCCATAAATAAATGTAATTAAACTCTCTGCAACATAGGACATTTGATTTTCCCACCCCTAACATTTGGTAAATTTCAATTCTTAAATAAATTATTTGTAATTGAAGAATCTGACAGAAGACAATAAGACAAGTATGTATTAAATTCTATTTAGTATATATGTATGTATACATGCAATTTGTTTTTGAAATAAAGTTCTTAATGTAAGTAAAAAAATATTTTTTAGAAAATTAATAATTTAAAATCAATCTTTGATGAGTTCTAACTAATTTATTCTATTTTGAATTGACAACTTTTTCTAACCACACATTCTTAAATCAATTATCTCTATTTGTAATCATGTCATATAGGTCAATAAGTCAAGAAACCATTAATTGATTTTTATTTATCATGTGGTTTAATATGGATGTATAAATGTGACATTGTTATTTCCAAAGTAAAAATCCATGTAAAAAATGCATTTTCTAATAAAACATGGATTAATGAATTCACAATGAGCATTAAGTAGACTATTTAAGCTCATTCAACGGATGAGCCATAAATGAATGTCTTTAAACTTTTTGCACCATATGATATGATTTTCCCATCAAGATAAACATTTTGTAAATTTCAATTCTTAAAGAAACTATTTGTACTTAAAATAATCTCATAGAATCCAACAAGACTTAAAAGCTATTTATTCAATTCCATTTACTTATATGTATTGATATAAGTTTATAAATGTAATTTATTTTTGAAATAAAGCTCTTAACATAAGTAAAGATATATTTTTTACAAAACTAATTAGGATTAATTGATAATGAACTTTAAGTGGTTGACTATATCAAAAATCAAGTGTCATAGATGAATGCCTTTTAATACATATTTAATCTTCAAAATCAATATGTTAACGATAATTTATTTGTATTTACGTTAAGTATTTAATAATTAAAGAACATGAGGACTTATATAAATTTCAACTAAAATTCATGAGTTATGTTTCACAATTATTTCTTCCCCATTAAAAATTCTTATAATTTTCTCCTCTTAGTGAAAGTAATGGTCAATCATGGTTTTCCATACAATTGAGACTATTATTTACATACATTGAGACTATTATTGGTTTTGACAATGTTTACAAGGAGATATCAATATCCACACTACCATCAACTTTACTAATCTTTGAAAACCCTTTCCTCCACTACTCACAAGAAGACCACTAATTCTTGTTTACTTCAATTTGTTACATTGTCCATCACAATGGAACAACTTGAATACCCATTTAAGAACTCTCATTTGATGTACTTGGATTCTTAGTGGAGATAGATCAAAGGTGCCTAACCTTCTTAAAATACCTAAATCAACAATGCCTAACTTTTATAATGGATGCCTGGATGCTATGAAGATGAATGATCACCCCCTCATTAGTGCTTAATAAAGGCATGAAGGGACCGTAGGAAATTGAGCACAAAAACATTTTACTAATTTTTTTGTAGAATAGTTTCAATGCAATGCAAGGGACACACATCCTTTCCATTTTCACTAAGATCCTCACATTGCCATCATTCAATCAATAAATCCCTCATAGGTTGTGGGAAAGGGGGTTAGAGTCATTAGACACAAAATTCAAACATCGAGGATTCTAGTCTGCTATCCATAACTATAATATCTTTATTGAATATTAGACATACTAATATGATTTAGCTGAGTTTGATTTCACACCCCTATTGTGTATTGATACTATTGTAAATAAAAATTCCGTGTTTGACCTGTTCATGATCTCTACTTGGTTTGAAATTACTAGAATTATTTTTATATTTAATTAAGTTAATATGGAGATTTACAAAAGAATGAATGTTGTTGAAGGCCTTGTAATAGAATACTTCCAAATTTAATGAAATATGTGTTCTATGGTCTCGAGGAGTTTCAGGTGCTACAGATCGCAATATACATAAGGGTGTGACAGTAGTACTCAGCCCAATGTTTCAGGGCTCTAACTAAGGAGGATCAACCGTACCCTTAGCCGTACAACCCGACTACCCTATCGTATGGGCGAGTAATCTCTCCGAGTGCTGTTCTCGGTGTACTGTAGCAGCAAGATGGCCGACGGTTTATCTATGGCGAGGTTTCAAAGGAGCTAGGGAGCTTCCGATATACCCAGAGGGTACTTGGAAGACAGTCCGTGCGCAGTTCTGTCTAATGCGCTACTACTCGAAGGGGTACCCACAGGGGTTACAAGGGAGTCCAACAAGCGTGACCACCTCTTGTATTTCCTACGTGCATGCCTCCCCAAATCCATAGGTTTATGCGCTCAACGATAAATCCCGTGGTTTAAAGACGCTGGAACATGTCTCTAGCCAAAAAAAAAATTTGCTAAGAAATGGAGATCCCACCTGCCCTGGAAAGAGCTCTGATACCACTTGTTATGCTCTTAACTTGCAAGAAGATACCAAAATACCAAATATGCGAAGAAATATACCCAGAACATAGAATAGTGAGAAGCAACAACAAGTATTTTATTATTCAAAAAGTAATGTTCACTTGCCTCTTCGAGGGGGCAACCTCCAATAGAGCAGAGCTCGATTACAAAATAAGACACGATGCTCCTCGCAGGGAGTCTCTATCCTTTATATATGACTCATACACGAAATACCATGGATCAATACCATGGTTCTTATTAATACCATCTATCTAATACCATGGCCCATTTGCAACTAACTGTGGTCCCATCATTAAATGCGGGTTAACCACTTACAATTATTAATATGGGCTTTATTGACTCTTTACTATGACTCGATCCTACTACATAAAGAAGGGGGTTAGGGTGGGACCCTAACAGCCACCGAGAGATGATACTTGAGTAGGTCCCCATACATATGTATGCACAAGCTCTAATTTTTTTCTCTTATTTTCCATCCCAACTCTGAGAAATATGACTCTCTTATGTTTTCCATAAACACAATTTTCACAGAAATACAAATCAACATGCTTCAAACCTGGAAACATATTTCTTGAGTGAAGAATCTACATCCCCTTCTCACTCATGTGGCCAAACCTCTGATTCCATAGTGTCATATCTACTCTTATAGAGGTTAAATCATTAACTTAATTAGAAATAAAATTGCATAAATACAATGTACCATCCTTTTCTCCTTTTTCTCTTACCAGGGCTCCTTTAGCGACCTTCTAGGTTTTGTCTAAAAATGTAGTTGCACGACTTCACCTCCCAATTTCCCTGTTGAAATCATAATTTTATATAGATCTGGAACATACCTTACCTCCTTTAATGGCCATTGGCTTCCATTTTTTTGTTTATAAAAACCTTACCCATTCCAATGATTTTATAGGGTTTATCATCACCCAAGCAAACCTGTCCAAAATCTCCTTGAAAATGGTCATGAAAATGTTTCCTATTAGGTGTGGCATGGAATTAAACCCCCAAATCTACCACCTAGGCATCAATAATATTATCTTAATAAAGAATCAAAGAATATTGCAACACATCACCTATAACTTTTGCTTCATGATTATTTTCTTATTTTCCATGTCCTTCTTTTCCCTTCCGAGATTTGCAGTATTTCTTTAGGCGTCCTTTCTTCCCACATTTCTATCACACTATGTCTGATCTAGATTTGGATATGCCTTTCCTTGACTTACTGCAATGTCCCAGACTCTTTCCTCTCTCTAGTTTTCTTCCTCTAGTCTTTGCAGTCAAAGCGCTACCTGTTGTCTCACCTAAGATTTTATGTCGAATGTCCTCGCTAAGGATAGCACCAACAACTTCATCAAACTTTAAAGTATTAGATCTGGAGACAGAGTTACTAATAGCCATAACTAAGCCATTCCAAATTTCTGGTAATGACCACAGAAACAACAGTGCCCTAATTTCATGATCAAAATTTACCCCTATAGAACTTAAGTTACTGGTAAGCATATCAAATTCATTTAAATGATCAACAATTGATCCACCTTCTGACATCTTCATATTAAATAAATGCTTCATAATAAATACCATGTTTGAGGTCAAGGGTTTTTCATATTGTTTTACCAATGACGTCATTAAACCTTTTGTTGTCATTTCCTTTGAACTGTTGAATGCCATTGATGCTACCAGACACATCCATATTGTTCCTAGTGCATTTATGTCAAGGAGATCTTGTTCCTCATCTGTCATACTTGTTGGATTCCTTGATTTTCTGCTCAATGGTAGGTAAAGATATCCCTGATATAGATAATCTTCCATTTGTATCTTCCAAAGATGGTAGTTTTGACTGTTGAATTTTTCAACCCTAAACCTTCCATCTTCCACCATTACTCCCACTCGAACCAAAAACCCTTCTCTATTGTGAGTTTATTAGACAAATAGACCTTCGAATTTGATACTAGTTGTTATAAATTAGTTAACGGAGCAATGAATCACATAAAATATTGTGGAAACACAAACAAAATAAATGCATAAAAAAGGAGAGACATAGATATACGTGGTTCACCTAATTTGGACTACATCTATGGATAAACAACTAGCCCTTCCTGTTATATTATCTAATAAAATGAAGAGATACAACCTACAACATATCCACTGTAATTTCATCTTTGTCTCACAAAGTCTCCTCTCTCTTTATCACTTAGAATAATGAACACAACTGCAATACAATTCCCTCATATAAATCAAGGGTTTCCTTCTAGGGAATTTAACCCTTAAAGTAACATAACTTTTACCGTCAGATCATATGCCTAATGAGTGGCCCAAATTGACTATAAGATTGCAATATTTTACAAGGTAATTTTTCATCTATTTTTAGCTTGGGGGGCCCTACCCCTAAACCGCCGCCAAGGGTAGGCTCATAAAATTGTCGTCACCCCCACTAGACCCCCTTGATAGTGATCATATGGGTGGGCTCATAAAGTGTCTTATAGCATAGCCTCCTTCTCCTTCTTTCTGAGCATCATCCATTAGTGTCAAAGTATAGTACCTGCAGATGAACATTAGTCATGAAAATATGACATTAGTACAGAAATAGCCTAGTCTAACCTTATTCATTAGAACCACTGATTGACCTGGAACTAAGTACTAGACAAGGAGGAAAGCTTAGGGATTGAACAATGCACAGTTCCAGAGAACAGGAGTGAGGGACTGATGACTGTGATTATGAAATGAAAAACAACTAGAGGCTTGAGAAGAAATACTGCACATTTGAGGGTCATAGTAAGGCAAGCTTTCCAATTGCAATTATGTAATGTGAAATTTATGAGAGAAATTAAGCCAAGTGGGAGGACTTGGCATTAACTAAGGTATCCATGTGGAAAATCACGTTGATTTGGTGCGATCTGATATGCCAAATTTGAATGGCCGTAATTTTAAATAGGGGAGTCTGATTGAGGAAAATTTATATATTGTTTAATTCATCTCGATGAGATGGAATTAATGGTATCGTTCAAAAGAGTAAAAAAGGTGAAAAATTTAGACCCCATTTCTATAATGGTACCACGGATATTGGTATTGGGTCAAGAAAAAGGTGTTTTTTCTCCTTGGTAATTGCTTAATTTCGCATTCATCTTTACATGATTATCTCTGGTTATGGATTGAAATAAAGGAAATAATAGCTAAAGTTGGATAAAAGCACTTGGTAACAAATTAGATAAATCTAGCATAAGAAACTAACTTTTTACTATCCTTGTGTGTGTTATCACTCCTCCAGATCTCCAAGGCCGAGGAAGAGTCCAACTGAGGTAACCACAAACTAATCTTTTAGTTTGGTAGCTAGCCCTACCAAGCCGGAGAGGGCTCTCTCCAAAGGATCACAGCCAGGAGGGCTGGATAGATTAGGGTTTTAGGCTAGATGTAAAGTGCAGAGGGAAGAGGGTTGTTTGATTTGATTTTGGTTGGCTAGTCACGAGGATGAGCGATTTAGGGTAGAGGGACTAGGTCAGGGCAAATGAGATATGATTGCAAACATTCAAAGGGGCAAGGTAGGTATGAATATTAACACTTAAAAGGTGATTTGATGAGATGGTTTAAGACTGATGAGGAGTTAGGAGGAGCATAAGAAATGTATTCATCCTAAACTAAGGAAAAATGGACAAAGTATGATAAATTACCGAAAACAGAGCATAAGCAAACATGTATTCTACCTATCAACTTGTAAATTACCATATAATAGACATGGAATGGTTTATGAACTGATAAAACATTCATAAAAATGATCACAAAGAAGAAACAATGCTAAAAATTCATACCACATGTATCCCAGAAAAATAGTTGCAACTCATCTATTGAAAATTGCCAAAATCTGATACAATAGTCTCTGATCACTAGTATAGCATCCCTACTGAATCCAACTTGTAAAATGAATGAGAAAATACATAATATATGCCAACAACCAACTCATCCTAGGCTCAGGGGTCGAATCCATGAGTGGAGGAGAAGTTGCAAGAAAGGCTGAACTGATAGCTGGAGTGTAGGGTGGTCAAAGTGACTCATCCCTCACTCTAGAAAATTGATTCATTACATGCCACATAGGCCAATTAACTAATGTATCTACCCTAGATAAAAGTAAAAACATGATAATTAAATCATCTAGATCAATTACATACATAAAACTTGAATTTCCCATAGGCAAAAATCAACTTGGAGTGAAATAGTGAAAATTGTGGAAGATTGTTAAATGCACAATGACGTAGTTAAATGCACAATGACCTTGGTCAAACGCGCAACGTCCTCTTCAAGCTGACTTTTGACTGCCTTCCCGATGTCCAAAGCTATCCCAGGATAGCTCATTGGAAATCTTATCCTATCTAGTTTCCACAAATGCCCTTGGTTTTCAAAATGGGCTTGATTTGCCCCTCCAAAATGGAAATATCCCAATACTACTCAAACACGCAATGACCAGGGCAGAAAATAGGCAGAAAGGTGATTTTGTGGTAGTTTTTAACCCTTCTGGCTGACCAGTTTTGCTCCAAATTCTTAGAAAAAGTACAGGGTGCATGTCCTCTTCATTCTAAATCCAAAAATGCTAACCATTTTCTCATTGGATGGCCCAAAAGAAAAAGCAGCGCCCTAGGTGCTGCGCATTTGACCATGCTGACTATGCTAAAATTTCTCAAAAAACACAGCAAAACATATCTTGACAAAATTGTTCAACAATGGTCAAAATTGGTGGGCTAACAGTTGGATATATGTTTGAGGCATGGAATGATTCCTCGGCAATGATATCCAACCTCTTTTTCTCCTCTTGCTTGGTCAAGGCCTCAATTTTTGCATGCGCTCTTTTGAGCTTGGCCCTTGCAATTTTGTCTCTCATAGCATAGTACTTCACCATCCTTCTTTGAATATCATTGTCCTTCTTGGCCTTTCCAAGGAGGTTCTCCAGATGATCATTTACCTTCTCAATCCAATATTCCCAGTTTTCATTTACCATCTTGGCAAATTGCTCATTCAAGGTGAGCTAATTGACTAGTTCTTCCTCCCTTTTCCTTTCTTACTCTAAGGCTCTCTTTAGGCCTCTAGTCCTTGGCCTTCTTCTTGGCACCTATTCATTAAGTGGCTCACCATACTACCCATATGCCTCATCAAGTAAGGCCTTTTCCTTTTTAGCCTCTCCCTTTTCCTTTCTGAGCTGAATCTCCATGATCTCATGTTTGACCTCAAACTGCCCGTTTTCCTGCTTATAGTAGGAAATGATCCATTTGGCCCTTTGCAAGTTGACCTCGAGCTCACCTATGAGTGCATTCTTCTTCTTGATGAAAATCGATGTGCTTTTATTGTCATCATGCTCATCTTAGTCAACTAGCTGAAAATCATGCTCTATCTCATGGAGGTATTCCTCCTGTTGCTGGATCTATACCTCTTCAACTTTTTCCTTACCCTTTTGTACCTGATTTGTCGATGAAGAAGGTAAGACCCCTCCCACAATCAGTGGGGAAAACACTTTCCTATGTCCTCTCTGATAGGTATGTGCCAAGGTACCTAAACCAACCCTTTTGGGCTTGCTTCTCTCACCATGCTCAATATGCTCTTGCCCATTGCCTTCATCTCTACCAAGTGAATGAATAGGCTCATGAAATGGTGATGATGGAGGTGATGGTGTGGCTAACTCATAAAATGAAGATGAATGATGTACAGACTGAGGTGGAGGAATGGAGGTGGATGGATGAGAGGATGAAGGTGCCTCTTGGCCATGCTGAATAGGTGGGACTGTGAAAATCTCATTGGATATGAAAGTGTCCCATGCAATGCTAAGTTGATCAAGGCGATGTAGCACTATCATCTTGATGAGAGAATGGTGAAATATGCTATGCATTTGATGATCATGATCTTTCCTTCGGGTAATGTATGACATCTTGTCAGTATCCTAGTAAATATAGTAGGGCAGATTGAGCATTTTGACTCTTGTAAAATGCATGAGTAACCGAATATGATAGGAATAGAGCCTAGAAAACTTGCCCTCACATGTGAAGTACTTTATGATAATTTTCATCATAGGAACATATCTCTCTAGGAGGTGAGAGAAAGGAAAAATCCTCCTTCTTTCATTCTTATGGCAGGTTTTAAGATATGGCTCATAGTAGCAATACTCCAAATTTGCTTGTTTAAACCACTTTTCCCCAACATCTGGGATCCTAGTAGCAGCTGATATGATAGCAGAAGATATGGTAAAGGTGACACTGGCAAAGGTTGCTTGATTTTCATGGAGGTTGATAATGAATTGTCTGGTCAATTCAGAATGATGTTGTGTCCTTTCCACCTTCTCACAAAACTCAAAACAACCCATATGTTTAAAGCTTGTGACAGTGATGGGAGATGCCATGAGCTCTCTAGTGTTGGTTGGTTCAAATCTAATGATTTTCCATCCTTTTTTATATTTCCTCCTCTGTTGTTTTCTCCATCACTCTAACTTGTGTGTTCTTCTTTTGCCATGATTTGTTGCTTTTAAAACCCTAGGGGAATGATAGAATGGACTGTGGGTATTGGAAATGTGGAATGATGTGAGGAGAGATGATGAGGAGGAGATGGGGGAGTGTGGAATGAGGGAGGTGATAGGGGATAGTTGTTAAGTGAGGGGGAATAGTGATGAAAGCTAGGAAATGTGAATTTGAGATGGTGGGAATGTATGCCTAGGGTTTTCTCTTAGGAAAAACAACAAACAACTTAAACCCTATGTAGGCAAACAAAGGAGGGAAGGAGTGAGTAATTCTTCCACCAACCTAATTTGCTGAAGTAAATGATCATCAACTTGGAAACTTGGTGGCAATGGAGGGTTTCTAGGATGTTTTGGCCTCTTCCAGGCAAACACGCAGCGACCCGGGAAAAGGCGCAGGGACCTGCTCAAACACGCAACGAACTCTATAGGAGCGCAGCGCCGTTATAAATTACACTGTGATATCTAACAAATGTGCAACAACCTCTACAGGAGTGCAGTGACTAGGCTAAACGTGCAACGACCCTGCTAAATGCGTCCTCTTGCTCTGTTTTTCCCAATTTCGCCTTAAAATTGCCAATTTTCTTTTGCTAAGGAGTTGTGAGAGTGCTAGAGTGCAAATGAGGCTTTCATGAGTGCCTTGAGAGGCTTTATACTTGAATGGACTTTAATTTATGAGTTTGCATACCCACTTTCTAATGTTCTTTGTCATTTCCAAATTCTCATATTAATGCCTTTTTGACTTTCTGACCTTTTTTTCTCTTGACAGGTGGATGATGCTTTGGAAATCCTGATTTTGACTTTCTGCTTGGGATGCTTTTGGCAATGGACTTGAGTATGCAGCTGAAAAGTAACTTATTACATATAATAAACATAAAATTACATAATGAAATAAGCATTTCTCTTTACAAATCATCTTCACATGGTGAAGGGATGTTATTTGATCACCCTTTACTTGCCAATCTTATGCAATGGAATGGAGTTTTATTGGAACCTTGAAAACCCTAAAAGACCTAATGAGACCTTGAAGGACTAAATTTCAAGATGACATAATGACCTCATGACTGATACAAATGGCATGATTTCATTAACTTTATGGACAATGGATACTTAGCAAAGTTGAAATGAGCCAGGAAGGGGTAAATTTCTAAAAAGAGTAAAGGAAATCTTAATTCAACCTTCAGTGACCAAATTTTTGCATGATGACCTAGTGGAATGACAAAAATTTCAGAATGGGAACCTAATATGATATGAAAAGAGGATTTTTGATCACTGATGGCAGTATGCAAATACTGACACTAACATCAGCCTTATTGGGGATGGCAGCTCCTTGGAGGTGTCAAGAACATCGTAGACCAAGTGCCTAACCATGTGGGCCAATACGGTCAAAAACTTAAACTGAACACTAAAAACTTCAATCCAAACTATCAGATCATCAGAGCCTTAGGGCCTTCTCTTTGGGCTTCAAACCTTGATGAATTCTGTCATCACTTGCTGAAAACTGAACTTGAAAGAAAGTTGTTGCTGAAACAAAATTCACACCCTATTCTATTCTAAATGCTGAAAATGACTGCTAAATCAAGTAAAGGAAAAATGCCAATGAAGCCAATCAAGCAACTGGATACCTGGTTGTCCTCTATTTACACTATCTACAAAAATCTTGAAGATTGGCAACTCAACATACAACTAAAGCTTAAAACTATGATTCGAAACAAGATAACCATCATGATCTGATGATTGCAGCCAACTGGTAAAAGGATCTTGAAAAGCATGTGCAAAGGACACATCTTGATGATCAGCAGAAAGATCAGAACAATTGTCAAGTTGAATTTTTCCTCTTCATGAGCCAAAGGCAGCATATTGGCATGTTCCTCCTCTTTTTTCCCTTCTTCCACCATTTCTAATTGGGTGAAATGATCCTTCAAGTGTAACCAATCCAGTAGATTGTTACTTACTGAAATTCTTCTCTTACATTCGTTGAGCAGGGAAAACGATGTACATGTAGGCAACTCACAATAACAATTAAAACCAAGGCTTATGCTAACAAACTAGACAACATTCATCTTCTCCAATTCTTGCAAAAGACTGTCGAAGGGATCTTCAAAATCCTAAAGTATTACCTTGTCTTGAGATCCAATAGCAAAAATACAAGTACTCCCTTCGTTCTGATCTGAAATAACAGTTGGTTGATTGGTTGTATAACCTTCTATTATTTGAGTGTTGGTTGTAAATTCCTCAAGCATGAGAAATTCTGACTCAATTTCTGGTATACTGTCTCTCTCGGGCTCATACTCCTCAAATTCATAGTCAAGTCATTCTTAAACAGAAAATATTCTTCAAGATTATCAAACATGATAGCCCTATCATCTTCATGAACGAAAACAATATATGTTTGCTAATCTATAAATCTAATTTCAAGACTATCCTCATTTTCAAAAGTGGAAGAAGTTTCACTAACACCTTCTTGACTATGTGAACACGGCAAACCTGCATTAGCTTGGGCTATAACATGACTTTTCAGGAGTTGATCTATATCATCTTCAGACAGAGGAGATAGTACTTTTATTTTCTTTTGCTAAAACAATAATTGTCTTCTTTCCCTCCTAAAGTTTGACAAGGATGTCGAATATCTTCATTAATTTCAAGCAAAGGAGTATATAAATTTTCATCAGATTGTTGATTCATTCCATGTGATTCATTTTGACTATGAAGATGCAAAATTCTTTCATCTACAAGCAAAGAGGAAGCTAATGTATGCTGACTATGATCTTGTGTATCAAAGTGACTGGCCTCTTCAGACTGTTGTTGAAGGGAAAAATCAGAAAAGGCTTTAATGATTTCTTCATCATCCATACATTTGACATCATCAATACTTTCAAGATATGCAATGAAACCTTTACTATAATCACAACAACTTTGTAAATAAAGATAAGACTTCACATAATGGTTGGAGAACACATTATGGAAATCCTTTAGAGAACATAAGCTTCCTTCTGGTAACCCTTCATACCATAACCTAGCTTTATCTTGAAGGGTAGCCATAAACAACTTCATGAGACAGTCCTCAGGAAACTCACCTCTTAGTCTACATACATGTACATGAAACCTTACTAAATGCAAAGTAGCATCATCTTCTTGTCCATTTTTAAATTTAGGAAGATTTGTAAACCAATCAACATGAGTCATAGGATTTGGAAATAAAGGGCTCTGAGATCGATCCATAGGAGCATACTTGGGATTTCTTCTTGCAGTAGAACTCATATTGACAACGATGAAGTTACCAAGAAGGTTTTCAAACTACTGGTTCTTGAAAAGTTGAGTCGCCATGAAGTGTTGATTTTCTGTATCTTTCAGTGAATGGAGTCACCAGGTGAATGGTACAACCTTCCTATGTGTCCAACTTTTGTTCACCATCAAAAATTAGATCTAAACTTTGTCATACACCTAGGGAAAATGAATCTTTCATTCCCTGGCAACAGTGCCAGTATGTTATCACTCCTCTAGATCTCCAAGGCTGAGGAAGAGTCCGACTGAGGTAACCACAAACCAGTCTTTTAGCTTGGTAGCTAGCCCTACCAAGCCAGAGATGGCTCTCTCCAAAGTATCACAGCCAGGAGGGCTAGACAAATTAGGGTTTTAGGCTAGATGTAAAGTGTAGAAGGTTGTTTGATTTAATTTTGGTTGGGTAGTCACAAGGATGAGTGATTTATGTCAGAGGGACTATGTTAGGGCGAATGAGATATGATTGCAGACATTCAAAGGGGCAAGGTAGGTATGAAGCTTAACACTTAAAAGGTGATTTGATGAGATGGTTTAAGACTGATGAGGAGTTAGGAAGAGCATAGGAAATGTATTCGTCCTAAACTGAGGAAAAATGGAAAAGTATGATAAATTGCCCAAAACAGAGCATGAGCAAACATGTATTTTGCCTATCAACTTGTAAATTACCAAATAACAAACATGGAAGGGTTTATGAACTGATAAAACATTCATACAAATGATCACAAATAAGAAACAATGCAAAAATTCATACCACATGTATCCCAGAAAAATCGTTGCAACTCATCTATCGAAAATTGCCACAATCTGATACAATAGTCGCTGATCACTAGTATTGCATCCCTACTGAACCCAACCTGTAAAATGACTGAGAAAATACATAATATAGGCCAACAACCAACTCATCCTAGGCTTGGGGTTCGAATCCATGAGTGGAGGAGCAGTTGGAAGAAAGGCTGAATTGATAGCTGGAGTGTAGGGTGGTCAAAGTGACTCATCCCTCACTCTAGCAAACTGATTCATTACATGCCACATAGGCCATTTAACTGATGTATCTACCCTAGATAAAAGTAAAAACATAATAATTACATCATATAGATCAATTACATAAGTAAAAATTGAATTTCCCATAGGTAAAAGTCAACTTGGAGTGAAACAGTGAAAATTGTGGAAGATTGTCAAACGCGCAGCGACCTAGTTAAATGCACAGCAACCCTGGTCAAACACATAGCATCCTTTTCAAGATGACTTTTGACTACCTTCCCGATGTCAAAATCTATCCCATGATAGCTCATTGGAAAGCTTATCCTATCTAGTTTCCAAAACGGCCCTTGGTTGTTAAAATGGGCTTGATTTTCCCCTCAAAAATGGCAATCCCCCAATACTACTCAATCGCACAACGACCAGGCCAGAAAAGAGGCAAAAAGGTGATTTTGTGGTAGTTTTTGACCCTTCTTGCTGACCAGTTTTGCTCCAGATTCTTAGAAAAATTACAAGGTGCATGTCTTCATCATTCTAAATCCAAAAATTCTAACCATTTTCTCATTGGATGGCCCAAACAAAAGTGTAGCACCCTAGGTGTTGCGCATATGACCATGCTGACTATGCCAAAATTTCTCAAAAAACACAACAAAACATATCTTGCCAAAATTGTTCAACAATGGTCAAAGTTGGTGGGATGATAGTTGGCTATATGTTTCAGGCATGGAATGATTCCTCGGCAAGGATATCCAACCTCTTTTTCTCCTATTTCTTGGTCAAGGCCTCAATTTTTGCATGAGCTCTTTTGAGCTTGGCCCTTGCAATTTTGTCTCTCATAGCATAATGCTTCACCATCCTTCTTTGAATATCATTGTCCTTCTTTGCCTTTTCTAGGAGGTTCTCCAGATGATCATTTACCTTCTCAAGCCAATATTCTCGGTTTTCATTTACCATCTTGGAAAATTGCTCATTCAAGGTGAGCTGATTGGCTAGTTCTTCCTCCCTTTTCCTTTCTTGCTCCAAGGCTCTCTTTAGGCCTCTAGTCCTTGGCCTTCTTCTTGGAACCTGTTCATCAAGTGGCTCACCATACTACCCATATGCCTCATCAAGTAAGGCCTTTTCCTTTTCAGCCTCTCTCTTTTCCTTTCTAAGCTGAATCTCCATGAGCTCATGTTTGACCTCAAACTGCCTGTTTTCCTGCTTATAGTAGGAAATGATCCATTTGGCCCTTTGCAAGTTGACCTCGAGCTCACCTATGAGTGCATTCTTCTCCTTGATGACAATCATTGTGATTTTAGTGTCATCATGCTCATCTTAGTCAACTAACTGAAAATCATGCTCTATCTCATGGAGGTATTCCTCATGTTGCTGGATCTATACCTCTTCAACTTTTTCCTTACCCTTTTGTACCTGATTTTTCGATGAAGAAGGTAAGACCCCTCCCACAATCAGTGGGGAAAACACTTTCCTATGTCCTCTCTGATAGGTATGTGCCAAGGTACCTAAACCAACCATTTTGGGCTTGCTGCTCTCACCATGCTCAATATGCTCTTGCCTAGTGCCTTCATCTCTACCAAGTGAACGAATAGGCTCATGAAATGGTGATGATGGAGGTGATGGTGTGGCTAACTCATCAGATGAATATGAATGATGTATGGACTGAGGTGGAGGAATGGAGGTGGATGGATGAGAGGATGAAGGTGCCTCTTGGCCATGCTGAATAGGTGGGACTGTGAAAATCTCATTGGATATGAAAGTGTCCCATGCAATGTTAAGCCGATCAAGGTGGTGTAGGACTATCATATTGATGAGAGAATGGTGAAATATGCTATGCATTTGATGATCATGATCTTTCCTTCGGGCAATGTATGACATCTTGTCAATATCCCGGTAAAGATAGTAGGGCAGATTGAGCATTCTGACTCTTGTAAAATGCATGAGTAACCGAATATGATAGGAATAGAGCCTAGAAAACCTGCCCTCACATGTGAAGTACTTCATGATGATTTTCATCATAGGAACATATTTTTTAGGAGGTGAGAGAATGGAAAAATCCTCCTCCTTTCATTCTTATGTCTGGGTTTAAGATATGGCTCATAGTAGCAATACTCCAAATCTGCTTGTTTAAACCAATTTTCCCCAACATCTTGGATCCCAGTAGCAGCTGATATGATAGCAGAAGATATGGTAAAGGTGACACCAGCAAAGGTTGCTTGATTGTCATGGAGGTTGATAATGAACTATCTGGTCAATTCAGAATGATGTTGTGTCCTTTCCACCTTCTCACAAAACTCAAAACAGCCCATATGTTTAAATCTTGTGACAATGATGGGAGATTCCATGAGCTCTCTAGTGTTGGTTGGTTCAAATCTAATGACTTTCCATCCTTTTTTATATTTCCTCCTTTGTTGTTTTTCTCCATCACTCTGACTTGTGTGTTCTTCTTCTGCCATGATTGGTTGCTTTTAAAACCCTAGGGGAATGATAGAATGGATTATGGGTATTGGAAATGTGGAATGATGTGAGGAGAGATGATGAGGAGGAGATGGTGGGAGTGTATGCCTAGGGTTTGCTCTTAGGAAAAACAACAAACAACTTAAACGCTATGTAGGCAAACAAAGGAAGGAAGGAGTGAGTAATTCTTCCACCAACCTGATTTTCTGAAGTAAATGATGATCAACTTGGAAACTTGGTGGTGATGGAGGGTTTCTATGATTTTTTAGCTCCTTGCAGGGAAACGCTCAGTGACCCGGGCAAAGGCGCAGCGACCTAGTCAAACGTGTAGCGACCTCTACAGGAGTGCAGCGCCGATATAAATTACATTGTGATCTATGGAAAACGTGCAACGACCTCTACAGGAGTGCAACGACTAGGCTAAACGTGCAGCGACCTTGCTGAACGTGTTCTCTTGCTCTGTTTTTCCCAATTTTGCCTTAAAATGACAATTTTCTTTTGCTAAGGAGTTGTGAGAGTGTTAAAGTGCAAATGAGGCTTTCATGAGTGCCTTGAGAGGCTTTATACTTGAATTGACTTTAATTTATGAGTTTGCATACCCACTTTCTAATGTTCTTTGTCATTTCCAAATGCTCATATTAATGCCTTTTTGACTTTATGACATTTTTTTGCTCTTGACAGGTGGATGATGCTTTGGAAATGGACTTGAGTATGCAGCGAAAATGTAACTTGTTACATATAATAAACATAAAATTACATAATGAGATAAGCATTTCTCTTTACAAATCATCTTCACATGGTGAAGGGATGTTATTTGATTAGCCTTTACTTGCCGGTCTTATGTAATGGAATGGAGTTTTATTGGAACCTTGAAAACCCTAAAAGACCTAATGAGACCTTCAAGGAATGAATTTCAAGATGACATAATGACCTCATGACTGATACAAATGGCACGATGTCATTAACTTTATGGACAATGGATACTTAGCAAGGTTGAAATGAGTCAGCAAGGGGTAAATTTCTAAAAAGAGTAAAGGAAACCCTAATTCAACCTTCAGCGACCAAATTTTTGCATGACGACCTAGTGGAATGACAAAATTTCAGAATGGGAGCCTAATATGATATGAAAAGAGGATTTTTGATCACAAATGGAAGTATGCAAATACTGACACTAACAGTGTGCAGAAGACGTGGATTGGTCGATCACCATTCAATAGACAGAGCAGCACCAAGTCGTAAAAGGAAAAGACAATGTCTGATGCAGGCAAGATAGCAGGAGATCAGGCAGACTGAAGTTATTTCATGACACAATTAGATCATGTATTACAAAGTCCTCAGATCCCCTAATCCTGAGGACTCACTTTTATATAATTTACTCTTTTAATGTTATATATAAGGCTGAAAGGAAAATGAAAGAGGAGTTCAGACTTTCATAATTTGTAATTATTCCTTTTGAGACATATAATACTGTTATCTCAGTGATGCTATAATCTTGTTACTTATAGTAATGAAGAAATACTGCGTTTGATCCATACTAATATTTTGAGTATTTCTTAGCCGATACTTCTGGCGACTCTGGGCCCGGTCAAGAGAAGTTCTATTGCTTTCTTGGGTTATAATGTTTTCTATTTAGTCTTTACTATTTGTTAATGTTCAGTTAATATCATTTCACTTATTGTGAAGATTGTTGATTCCGATTCATATCGTTGTTCATTTAGATTCAGACTTAGCTGTGTGATATATCTGAGTAATGCTTTAATTGGATTGGTTATGTTCATTCTAGTAGTAGATTGCTGCTCATTTTGAGTGATGTTATCATAGATCTTAGAGATAGCATTAAACAATTTCCATAATTTTCTTACATAGATCAATTGTTGTCTAGAAATCATTTATCGTTATATGCTTGCTTGCTATTCAAGTACTAGTTTCCGTTCAATTGAGATTGTCATTCAATTAAGATTTGTCGTTCAATTGAGATTGTCATTCAATTAGGATTTGCTGTTCAATTTGGATTTGCTATAGATTATCATTGTTGTTCAGTTGTTATAGTTCTCTTTCTTGATTGAGTGAGTTAGTCTTAATTCTATTTGAAGGTTGCCAAGCGTGATTCTTTGCATTCACATTCAGATTCTTTTGATTTTGGAATAAGTTAAGCATAATTGCAGAGTGCGTTAAGAGTTATTTCACAGTTATTTCTTCCTTAGCTACTGGTTTTAGAATTGTGTGGATTGAGCTGAAGAGATAGTTGTCAGTGATTGCAAAGATTTATCATTAGATAACCTCTGAATTCAATGCATATATTGTGTTGACACTCTTGATATAAATAGACTTACCTTGGGTTGACAATTAATGTAGGAATTAAGATTTCCTGTAAAAAGACATCTTAATGCACCAACATTTTGGTGTCATTGTCGGGGAAAGTGTTTCAAGTGATTTCCTTTTTATCGTGCTATGAAAGAACTGGGTTTTAAAAACGGAAGGTAAGAACCTCCGTACCTAGATGAGGCTCGACTAATTGCTTTGCAACGGACAACAATTATTCATCGACAAAGGGAAAAATTGGCGCGACAACCTTATCAAGAAGAAAATGTTTCAAAGGGGATTGGGTACTCCTTTACGGCTCTAGATTCCAGGATTTCCCGGGCAAGTTGCAAACAAGATGGCTCGGCCCTTATGAGATTCAAGAAGTGCATAGCAATGGTACTCTTACCTTGACTACCATTGATGGATTTGGCCATTCTTTTAAGGTGAACGAGCATTGAGTGCACCTCTATCACAAACCACTCACCAAGGAGTATTTCTGTGAGCAGGTACATGAGGACCCCTCCATGCAAATCTTAGCTGTAGGGAGTGATGACCCAGTAACTTTTCTTTCAAAAAATTGAGATTTCTTTAAAATTGTAAATAATGTATATATTCTTTTTCATTAACTATAATTAATAATAGGCATCACCATGTAAATATGAGAATTTTTATAGCTTTGAGTGCTTGATAAGTGTTATTCAATCGATTGAATGGTTGTCGTTAAATCGATTTAACAATGCTTTTCCCATTTTTTTACCTTTTTGTTTTTGTCATTCAATCAATTGAACAACACTTTTACATTTTTGGTTTTTTATGTTCAAATGATTGAATGATTGTTGTTCAATCGATTGAACAACACTTTTATGTTTTTTGACTTTTTGTTGTTTAAACTATTGAACAATTGTTGTTAAATTGATTGAACAACACTTTTGCGTTTTATTGATTTTGTTGTTCAAACAATTGAACGATTGTTGTTTAATTGATTGAACAAAACATTTTCATTTTGTTGATTTTGTCGTTCAAACCATTGAAGGATTGTTGTTCAACTGATTGAACAACACATTTTCGTTTTATTGATTTTGTTGTTCAAACGATTGAACGATTGTTGTTCAATCGATTGAACATCACCTTTGTGGTTTGATTTTTCTGTTCAAAGGATTGAAGGATTGTTGTTCAATTGATTGAACAACACCTTTTCATTTAGGTTTTCGTTGATCAAACAATTGAACGATTGCTGTTCAAACGATTGAACAACACTTTTGCATTTTTGTTTCTTTTGTTGTTCGAACGATTGAACGACTGTTGTTCAATCAATTGAACAACAATTTTGTGGTTTTTATTTGGTTGTTCAAACGATTGAACGATTGATTGAACAACACTTTAAATTTTGTGATTTTTTGCTGTTCAAACGATTGAACTAATGTTGTTCAAACGATTGAATGATTGTTGTTCAATCAATTGAACAACACCTTTTAATTTTGTGATTTTTACTGTTCAAATGACTGAACAATTTTTGTTCAATCGATTGAACAAAACTTTTACATTTGTGATTTTTGTTGTTCAAATGACTAAACGATTGTTGTTCAATCGATTGAACCACACTTTTGTGTATTTTTTTCTTCTTTTCTTTTAATTTTTGTTGTTTAATTGATTGAACGATTGCTGTTCAATCCATTGAGCATCACTTTTTGTCTTTTTAATAGGATAAATTGTGAATTTTTTTAATTGACTGTCATTATGCCATCTTCTCTTTTTCCTTTGTATTGTGAATAAACACCATTTGAATAGATTTGTGTCTCATATAAGGAAAAACAGTAATGACAATACCATTATGACCTATGAAGCCTTTTGATGGTTATCTTTATTCAAAAGTTGATACGACGTATCTTTATAATGACTGGCTGAACATCTCTTCTTTGGACACATCATAAAATGATTCATTATTTTCAAACCATGCTGGCTTATGTTTACACTTTCAAATGGATAAATCTCATTGATACGATGATATGGGGGTAAGAGTATAAACTTTCATTGGCATATTTTTACTTCTTACACCATCCCTGACTCTTAAGGAGCAAATGAGCCTCCCTCTTTTTACAATAAAAATTTCAAAAGAAAAATGGAAATAATGAGATATGAAAATGCATCAAACATTGTCTTAAAGAGGATAGGGGGTCTCATCTCAAGCCAACCTACCATGATCATAAGGATGTAACGGGTGACATTCCAATTTGGCCACCAAACCAAGGTAATGACCTTCTTGATGATTAAAACTGTCAGAAGGACAAGGGGTCTCATCATGAGCCAACATGATCACCTTGTTATGTCCTGTTGAATGCTACTATGGTCATCTAGTCACCATGCCAGCATAGTGGTCTCCTTATGACAAGAAAAGAAGAACCATATCCATACTAAAAGGAGGACTCTGGCTCATTTGTGGGGTTAAAAAGAAACCCTGTCGGGGCTATGAATGCCTGCTGGCAGCAGCGGATGTGCTTGTGGTATTGGAGTATCATCTTATACTGCCAAATGTTCTCTAACTATTACTACCTATGGATTTGTTTCTAAAAGGGAATTTGCGATTTGAAAATCACTTTTACAAGTCGACCTGCATGGTAACTGTTATCACCCCAAGAAACTCACCTAGGTTGCATATCGGTGATGCTCGGGAACATTACAAATTCAACAAAATAGTTGGATAAATGGTGGATGAATGAAACAAATGCTCTATATTCAAGCCAGATAACCACTTCTACTATGATTGACCCCAGACATGGGTGAACACCCCCAGGCTATAATGCTTTTAACCACCAACTACTCACAGCTTGAGGATAAGGTGATAATGGAGAAAACTGACCACACCAGCAGATGCACAGGACCCTGTGATGGCTGACTGCAACCAGTTAGGAGGTCTGTAAATCTATTATCTAATATCCAGACAGGATGACAGCTCTTTGGTAATGAAACAACAGAAACCTGCATGCACATTCAATGATACAGCTAAATCCTAACACAAAGGTGGGATGACAGCCCCTCTAATGCTAAACATTAACAGAACATGAATCAATGCAAACAGGCACAGCCTGGAACAAGAAAGAGAAGTGGAAAGTGAGCAATTAACAGCAAAAGAAGCTTGTATTAGCTGGAAATGAAGACCAGACGCTGTAGGTTACAAGGTAGTTACAGTCTCCAGAAGTTGAACCTTACAGCGAGGTAACTTTCATCTAACACTCATCCCCCGATTACATCTCTGTTCTGAGTATATATAGAATTTGTTTACAAAATTCCTCTGCTAAGCTATGCGTGGAGGAGTCAATAAATGATCACCAACCCCATTTAAAATTAGATATGGGCCTCTGATATAGTCTGCTAATTTTAATGGACAAAATCAGCCTTTTTCAGATAATCTGATGTCCTTCTTTGGAAGCTGGAGTATTAACTGAAAGACGCCCCATAACTGATAAATGCAGCGATCTGCTTGAGGCTATCCTTTTCAATCTTCGGCCACTCTGTTAGTTGAATGTGGTTGTTGGAGAATCATTGAGCTGGGTGCAGGTAGCTGGCTGTCATTTTCCTTCGACGACAGTGGACAATCGGGAGTGGTACATGCAACATGGTAGAGGCGTGCATATGACAAAAACAACTATTGGCGGTCAAATCCAACAGAAGAATGGTGGAGATTGAATTGGAGGGAGCTATCGGGGGTAATATGGATGGAGGAATGAGGGCCGTTGGATTGAATGAACGGACGGTGGAGATCGGTCTTGCGGGGAAAGCTATTCAATATGGCAAATACACTATCGAAGGTGGGCCTGCGGACCTGAAACTTTATGCACGGGATCAGTGAGTCGCATCGGATCCGGCAGCCAATATCGCATCGCTATAATGGAAAAGACCTTGTCGCATTGAAAGCGCCGATTGCGATGGTGCTACGGACCCGACGGAGTCATTAACAGTGGCTTATAATCACATCGCGTCCGATGTGGGCGGTCGGCAATCGGCGATCGGTGAGGCTGAACTAGACTTGCTGAAAAGCTCTGATTGTGACCTGCGACTAGCCCATGGACCTGATAGAGGTTTTAACCATATTTAAGACTGAAGAAGGGGCATCGCGATATCGCATCGGCGGGACCCAAGGGGTGTAGCCTTTATTCATATCGGATTGCCAATAGCGATAAAGGCTCGGACCCGATACACCATTGCACAATCATTTATCGTAATATCGCATCCGAGGGGAAATCGACAATCGGCCATCGGCGATTGCTAGACACCCGACTTATGAGAGACCTGCTGAAAGCTCCGATAGCGATGAGGAATGAAAGCGCCAAGGCTATATGGTAGGGTCCTATGGAGGCTTTGCGCTTCACAATTAAGGACTGGGGCTAAACAGGGGCTTTGACGGATTTCGGAGGGATTTAAATGGGGAATGAAGAGGTTACAGAAGATAAAAATAGAGATAGCGGGGCTATGGAGTAGAAGGGACATGAAGGGGAAGGGAAGAAAAGACTGCTGCGGGCTACCTTTCTGAGCATAAACACACGGCCGATCTGAACTTTGGCCCTCCAAATGCTGAAGTTTGTAGCAGAGCTAACACTGGCTCCTTCTGGGGATGAGATCCTCCCTGTGAGGTCTCAAGAACCTGCAGACCAATGCCTTTATACAAAACCAGCTATAAAAACACTTGCCTAGTGTCCATTGGGCATGGAGTCAACTAAGCATTCAACAGAAAGCTGTAAAAGAACATAATTACAATAAACACAATTACTCAAAATTTGGCCAACTAATAGGCCCTCAAAATTGTTTCTCATGTTCTCAGCCCCCTTCATCATAGAGCTGCAAAACAGGATTGATTTGATCATCCACCTCAAACAGTTTGGGGCATTTGAGCTTATTGGGTAGAGATGATCTATACTTCATTCCCTCTCTATATGTTCTCGTCCTTGGATGCTCTTCACAGGAGCCTTTGTACACCTGCTGAATAACCGTTACTGGTGTATACTTGTCTGTGTTACTTGTGGTCTGCACAACTAATATGAATGGTGAACCATGGTGTTCTTGTGCAGGGGACACAGAAACGTTTTCTGCTCCTGAATATTTCCTTGGACAATCCTCATCCAAGGAGGAGTCCCAAGACTGCGCATCCACTTCTTCTGTCATCTGGCAGGCTGCCCCTTCGATCTGTGTGGAGACCTCCTGAGCAGGCATCAGAATATTAAGACTGAGGTGATCAATCTCAGCCTTGGGCATTGAGTTATAGCCTGCCTCAGGGCTTAGTGGGCAACCATGAGGGCTTTTCATCTAATCATACAAAGAAACAAAAGATGATGGAGAGCTTTCCTCTCCCTTACTGATCACTGAGTTATTCCCCCAGTGCTTTAGGAACACATCATCTAGGGCCTCAATGTGTGCAATAGACCTAGGGGGTATTTGTCTGAACCAATTTCTAGCCTCCCCATCTAGGCTTTGGACAAAAACCCTCATCCACACATCCTCTTCATAGATATCCAGGTTATCAGCATAGCTATAAAAGGACTCTAAATGTTCTTCAGCTGATATTCCCTCTGCACCAGTAAACTTAGGCATGTATTCTCGATAATCTCCTGCAGGCATGGTATTTAAAGGAGAAGGCAAGACCAAAGGTCCATACCTGGCAGCAACTATTCGTTCTATCTTTGTGAGAGCTTGCTGGCCTGCCATGACTGAGCCTAAATGAAAGGGTACTGGTAGGCGGAGTGATATGAATCAATGAAGAGGATAGGAGAGACAGAGGAAAATGATGGACAACACGGGCGGATTTTATTGAACTGATATCCAAAAGGGAAATGAATATACAGGAGCTGAATGAATCTCTGAAGGTATTTCTACACTAGCAGAGATACATGAAACATTTAAGGCTTACCTAATCCTGATGCTCCCTTCCGCAAAGTTTCTTCTGCTTATCGATCCTCTCAGGATCAGGCAATGGTTCAGCTGATATTCTGAAGATATCTTCGTGCATGCTTCAGCAGCTGCGCCAGAACTTCAATGTGTAGTCGCCAAAGGATGGCCTTCCTCCAGTGGAGTCGCCAGGCAGATGATTAAACCTTGTCTGTCATGAAAGCTTGAAGCTGTATCGTCTCCCAGGGAAGCTGAGCTTCGATTCTCTTCTCCCCGGCAACGACGCCAATTAATGTTATCACCCCAAGAAACTCACCTAGGTTGCATATCGGTGATGCTCGGGAACATTAAAAATTCAACAAAATAGTTGGATAAATGGTGGATGAATGAAACAAATGCTGCATATTCAAGCCAGATAACCACTTCTACTATGATTGACCCCAGACATGGGTGAACACCCCCAGACTACAAGGATTTTAACCACCAACTACTCACAGCTTGAGGATAAGGTGATAATGGAGAAAACTGACCACACCAGCAGATGCACAGGACCCTGTGATGGCCGACTGCAACCAGTTAGGAGGTCTGTAAATCTATTATCTAATACCCAGATAGGATGACAGCTCTCTAGTATTGAAACAATAGAAACCTGCATGCACATTCAATGATACAGCTAAATCCTAACACAGAGGTGGGATGACAGCCCCTCTGTTAGGCCCCTATACTACTAGTGTAACCCCTTATTTTTATTAGTATAACCCACTTATTATATTGATGTACCCATGTAGTGCCCATATTGTTACTATTGTGCCCCATAGAAGCCCACTATTGTTATTATTGTGCCCTTACATTATTATTGTTATGTCGGCTCTGATTATGTTATAACCCCTTAGACTCCTATATATAGAAAGGAGGTCTTTTCATTTGTATCATCCAAGAATTGTTCATTTATGTAATGTAAAGGAGTTTGCCCCCTCGAAGAGGCTGAATTATAAGGCGTTGATCTATCTTTTCTATCTTTTCTTGAGCTGGTTTCATAACATTTGGTAGCAGAGCTTTGGATTCTAGGGTTTCGCTGCTCCAAACAGGTCATCGTGGAAGTTTCGCTATAACTGTTTTTCTGTGACATTTCAGAAGTCACAAAAAAAACCCATTTGAGAAGAAATCACGCTGAACCTTGGGTCCACATTTCAGAGCTTTTTGCGTGATATTTTCAGAGATATGATCTGAGGAAGTTGGTCTTTTTGTAGACTTCTGAATTACACTCAAAACAGGTGACCTGGGGAAAATCGTCATAACTTTCTTTCTGAGCATCGGATTGAAATTTTGTAAGAAGGTACAGAACGAGGACGGACTATAGTTTTCTTTTATATATTTTTCAGAGTCAAAGGTTGAAGCAGTGACACGTGGAACTTCATACAAGTTCGCTCTACTGAAATAGTCTATAATAAGGTCATCTTGGAAGATTGTGCATAACTCTTTCTTGGAGAATCCAATTTGGATCAGACTGGTGGCATTGGAAAGAGGACACAGAGGGCTACTAGAGGTCACAGTTTCAGAACTTAAAGATCAGAAAGTACAGAGTTACAGTCGTTTCAAGGTAGAGCTCCTAAAATCAAGAAAAATCAAGATGAGGAAGTTTGATGGCAAGGATCCGGTAAATTGGATACTTCAGATGGAGCAATATTTTGATATACATGGTGTACAACTGTTACAAAAGGTATGTATTGCATCTTCATATTTAGAACCAGATCAATTTTTATGGTACAAAGGGCTTTGTTCGCGTACAAAACTTGTTACGTGGTCAATTTTCATGGAGGAAATGATAGCACATTATGAGGATACAAAGAGCAACACCTTCTTTAGAGCAACACCACAACAATTGGAAAGAGTAAAAGGGCTTTGTGACATAGTGGAAAGAAAAATTATGGAAACCAGGAAGTGTACCCCTCACAACTATAAAGATGGAAGTGTTGTTTCTCCTAGCCTTCCACAACCTACAAGGGTTACACCACAACAATTGGAAGAAAAAAGAGAAAAAGGGCTTTGTTACAATTGTGATAGCAAATGCACTAAAGGTCATAAGTGTGCTGAGAAGAAATTATTTAACATAGAATATGAAGAGGAGGAAGAAAAGGATCAAGAAACAACAAAAGAAGAAGATATACGCCAGGACCCCACCCTAGAGAAAAAAGAAATGAATCAGACCATATCTTGTAAAACATTGGCAAGAATTACCACTCCTCAAACTCTCAAGATAGAAGGACATATCAAGAAGAAAAAGGTGCAAGAAGTGAAAGATCACATCGAGAAAGAAGAAATGAATCCAACCATATCTTGTAATTCATTGTTCGAAATTACCACTCCTCAAACTATCAAGATAGAAGGACATATAAAGAAGAAAAATGTTCAAGAAGTGAAAGATCACATCGAGCATCAAGAAATAAATCCGACCATATCTTGTAAAGGATTGAAAGAAATTACCACGCCTCAAACTCTAGAGATAGAAGGACATATCAAGAAGAAAAAGGTTCAAGCAGTGAAAGATCACATTGAGCATCAACAACAAGTTCTCCAACTTTTAAAGGATAACGCCACTTCGGTGCAAAATCAAACGAAACAACAGGCACTTAAAAAATGGCGACCTTACCAAATGGGAAGACTCTTCAAGGATGAGGATGTGGAAGCATTGTTTTGTGCTATTTATATTATCCAACCAGATTGGATAAACGAAGCAAGGGATGAATGGAAGAAGGACGAAGAAGTATGGCCACTTATTCAAAAGTTGCAAAAGATCCCAATTCAAACAATATTGCCAGAAATTAAAGAGGAAGGAAAAATCATATTGGAACCTGGAGCAGTCACAGAAACAATAACCCGACAGCTACGAAATCGATCAATTTCAGAGTATCTCATCAAGTGGAAGAACTTACCCGCTGAATATTCCACATGGGAGGACAAGAATTTTATACAGAAGCATCAAGAACTACTCAAGCGTTGAGGACAATGCTTTTTGAAGGAGAGGGGCATGTTAGGCCCCTATACTACTAGTGTAACCCCTTATTTTTATTAGTATAACCCACTTATTATATTGATGTACCCATGTAGTGCCCATATTGTTACTATTGTGCCCCATAGAAGCCCACTATTGTTATTATTGTGCCCTTGCATTATTATTGTTATGTCGGCTCTGATTATGTTATAACCCCTTAGACTCCTATATATAGAAAGGAGGTCTTTTCATTTGTATCATCCAAGAATTGTTCATTTATGTAATGTAAAGGAAGTTGCCCCCTCGAAGAGGCTGAATTCTAAGGCATTGATCTATCTTTTCTATCTTTTCTTGAGTTGGTTTCATAACACCCTCTAATGCTAAACATTAATAGAACATGAATCAATGCAAACAGGCACAGCCTGGAACAAGAAAGAGAAGTGGAAAGTGAGCAATTAACAACAAAAGAAGCTTGTATTAGCTGGAAAAGAAGACCAGACGCTGCAGGTTACAAGGTAGTTACACTCTCCAGAAGTTGAACCTTAGAGCAAGGTAACTTTCATCTAACACTCATCCCCCGATTACATCTCTGTTCTGAGTATATATAGAATTTGTTTACAAAATTCCTCTGCTAAGCTATGCGTGGAGGAGTCAATAAATGATCACCAACCCCATTTACAATTAGATATGGGCCTCTGATATAGTCTGCTAATTTTAATGGACAAAATCGACCTTTTTCGGATAATCTGATGTCCTTCTTTGGCAGCTGGAGTATTAACTGAAAGACGCCCCATAACTGATAAATGCAGCGATCTGCTCGAGGCTATCCTTTTCAATCTTCGGCCACTCTGTTAGTTGAATGCGGTTGTTGGAGAATCATTGAGCTGGGTGCAGGTAGCTGGCTGTCATTTTCCTTCGGCGGCAGTGGACAGTCGGGAGTGGTACAGGCAACATGGCAGAGGCGTGCATATGACAAAAACAACTATTGGCCGTCAGATCCAACAGAAGAACGGTGGAGATCGAATTGGAGGGAGCTATCGGGGGTAATATGGATGGAGGAATGAGGGCCGTTGGATTGAATGAACGGATGGTGGAGATCGGTCTTGCGGGGAAAGCTATTCAATATGGCAAATACACTATCGAAGGCGGGCCTGCGGACCTGAAACTTTATGCACGAGATCAGTGAGTCGCATCAGATCCGGCAGCCAATATCGCATCGCTATAATGGAAAAGACCTTATCGCATTGAAAGTGCCGATTGCGATGGTGCTACGGACCCGACGGAGTCATTAACAGTGGCTTATAATCACATCGCGTCCGATGTGGGCGGTCGGCAATCGGCGATCGGTGAGGCTGAACTAGACTTGCTGAAAAGCTCCGATTGCGACCTGCGACTAGCCCACGGACCCGATAGAGGTTTTAACCATTTTTAAGATTGAAGAAGGGGCATCGGGATATCGCATCGGCGGGACCCAAGGGGTGTAGCCTTTATTCATATCCGATTGCCGATAGCGATAAAGGCCCGGACCCGATACACCATTGCACAATCATTTATCGTAATATCGCATCCGAGGGGCAATCGGCAATCGGCCATCGGCGATTGCTAGACACCCGACTTATGAGATACCTGCTGAAAGCTCCGATAGCGATGAGGAATGAAAGCGCCAAGGCTATATGGTAGGGTCCTATGGAGGCTTTGCGCTTCACAATTAAGGGCTGGGGCTAAACAGGGGCTTTGACGGATTTCGGAGGGATTTAAATGGGGAATGAAGAGGTTACAGAAGATAAAAATAAAGATAGCAGGGCTATGGAGTAGAAGGGACATGAAGGGGAAGGGAAGAAAAGACTCCTGTGGGTTACCTTTCTGAGCATAAACACACGGCCGATCTGAACTTTGGCCCTCCAAACGCTGAATTTTGTAGTAGAGCTAACACTAACTTCTATTATATATTCATTATATTCCAACTGTCCAATCATTTTACGATAGTCATTAATACATACTGCTGATTATGCCTTAGTTATTAATACTGCTTACGGTGAAAATATTTTGACATAATGAATTTAAATCTTTGTTTTAATTTTTTCGGGCAATTCACATCCAATGACGTGTATTGCTATAATTTCCTTACTGATTAGCGTGCTATTTTTTGGAATTGGTTGCTGGAATTTATGTATTGTCAATGATTTCGCTTAATTTTCACATGTTTAAAGGACGTGGATGCCCTTTTCTCGTTAGAGGGGGGATGGCCTGCATATGCACGACATGTGTGACAATTATGGATAATTGTGTGATAATCATTTGAATTAACTTCCAGGTAAGGACTGCATGATGATTATGAATGTGTAATAATTAGCAAGTATTTCTAATATGGGAAAGGACGACAACCATTATGGTTGGCATGCAGACTCATGATCATGCACTCAGTGTGGTTGACGGGACAAATGACTTAACTAGATCTGATATTGATTCTCAAAACATTGACATTTCTCTATTAATGGTTGTAATGTTCTCTGCTACTGTTCTGAATTGTAGAAGTGTAAATCAATTACATACAAATGAACTAGTCACAGGTACAACAACCATGGGAAGAAGAGCTATCCAAAATGAACCTGTAGTGCTTATGGTATCAAATCAAGCCCGTGCAACTCTTTAGCGCGCGAGATGGCTGCAATATCTGAATAAATTGTAGGGATTTCATGAAGAATTAACACTCGAATTCTTATAGAACTTATAGAATGGAAGCACCATAGTCAAAGACAAGGATATAATAGTTTCTAAAATGGTCGTAGCAGAAGTCACTGGACTTCTGGCTGAGGGAACCAAATGGAAAGAAAAGCACATCCTTCTACACAATGTGGTTGAAATATTCTAGGATCCAGGTGAGTAGCTGGTGCGAACAAGAAAAGGGATTCATCCTTCGGCGTTAAGGAAGTCGTGGCAAGAATTGGCCATCATCGTGCAAAGGTACATTACCTGCGACGGTCGACACGATGTGGTAAAGCCTCGCTAACTAAAACTTCTAGCCATTTAAAATAGAAAATTTCATTTAATTTGCCATTTTATTTGAATTTCCTATTACATGATGTTGCTCGTCGAGTTAGTATAGCTAAGGCCCATGCATTGTCATCACTCATCAAGACTGATTAAATTGATTATGATGAATGGACTGGCCCAGCAGTAGTTAACCTGGGACAATGTTGTAAATCCTACTTTGGCTCCACCTCTAGAAATGTAGCAATAGAGCAACATGGGCGAAGATCCGTAGGTCCGAGAAGGACACTGAAAAGAAAAAAATTCCTCTGTGCCCCTGAACCCAAAAAAATGTAGGCGCTCTGTGTGGGTGATATCCCAGTGACGTATCCCAATTCAAACAGATGACGCTGGACCATCCTGCACACCACCTCCAAGTCTGCAAAATTTCCCTTTGTAAGACTATGAGGAGGAAGTGGCTAGGGTATTGGAAAACATGGGAATATTTGGTGAGGGTAGAGAACAATCCAGGAATGTTGAAGAACAAAATTGTACCCCCAACTAGTCTGCCCCTGTTGACAACCCTGGTCATGAGCAAACCCTTCCATTCACTGATTCCGTGGAGGAACAGAGGGAACCAATCCCTTCTGTGGAAAAACCCCTTGAAGTGGAGGTACATGAAGAGGAAGTCATTAGAGAAGAAAATCAAACAACAGACATCGGTCCAGTGGACCCCTGAGTTGAAGAAAATCTTGCAGATGAAAGCCTGGGAGACAAAAATCAACCAGGTAATACTATTTTTCTAAGTCCCCTGAGGACAAGGCCTACTGAGAAGAAGATCCAGAGAATGATAATTGTTCAGGAGACACCATTGCATTGGGGTCTCCTAAAAAAGAAATCCATGACAAAGAGGAGCTAGAAGGTGAAGCTCCATCGGGAGATATAGTTTCAATTGGAACCATCCCTGATGCTGAAACAATACCACCTGTACAGGAACCAGAGGATAATGTAGTTTACCCACCACCAATTGGAAGTCGCAAAATAAATAAGTCCTATAGGGACAGGCTTAGAAAAATGCTCAAGAAGTATAGAAAACAAAAGCGAATAATTCAGCAAATAAGGCAGTGGTTAAAAGAAGCCATCAAAGCCAGGAATTTGAAAATAGAAAAAGAAACCACAGGCACACAGATAGAACATTGTTCTGGAAAGGATGCTAAAACCCAAACTAAGGATCTTTTGGCCTATCCAAAGGAAACTCAGACAGAGCCATGTCTTGTAAAAGACACTAAAATACAGACTGAAGACCCCTGTGTTTTCTCACATGAGATCCAAACGGACTACCCTACCATGGATACTGTTGCTCAAATAGATGTTGAAGAGGACATTCAAATTGGTAATTGGATGATTCAAGAGGTCGTTGAAGCTGCCGTTCAGACCGATCCCATGGAGACCCAAGACGGAGAAGCCCAAACAGAGGAGACACCTACTTACATTCCTTTGGTAAGAGAGGCAGTCATCCGGAGGTTGTAGAATGAACTAGTGAAGGTTCAATAGGAACTAACTCAGCACAAAGAAAAGGTAGTGCCCCTGCATGAACATCAAGAGTTGAGGAAGAAATTTGAGGCACTAACTATAACTGAAGATGAGACCTTTGCTTAGTACAGGGCTGAATAGAAAAAGGTTGAGAAAGCATGGGACAAATTAAAAAAGGCTAAAGAGTAGTTGGAAATTGTCTACTCTCTTTATTCAGACACCCTGTCATGCAGAGTCCCTGCTACAAATTATGCCCTATTCCTCATGGAATGGTTCCTTCTGCTAAAAATCAAAGCTGCTAAGGTTGGCAAGCCCGTGGAAATCAAAACTACCCCAAACATTGTCAAATGATTTAGAGAACAAGATGAGCAGGTAAAACACCTCCTCTGTGAACTTTATATGCACAATTTCTTTCTGGAAGACAATAGGGACAACAATCCTTGCCCCTTTATAGGGGATTTACAACTCCAGACATTTCTCTCTTTGCTACTAATCAACTCAAGTGGTCTAAGGCTCACAATAATTTTAGGAAGTGTGAAGAAGGAATTGACCTATGGGTGAGAGGGGAACCAACCAAACCCTTGCATCTCTTGATCAGACACAAGAAATTCATGAAGCGAGATGGTGTTGTGGGCCAACTGGGGCCATTTCACACGGATATTATACAAGCTGGAAAGGAGTACTTCCAAGAGATTAAGGAGGAAGCCTTGTCTGCAGCTAGACAAAGGTGGGAAGTCTCCAACATTGTTGTTAGAAATTGAGAACCATTTGGATACCAGAACTTTAAAGCTGCCTCCTCTCGTTTCCACAAGTACAGTAACATGGTCTTAACCATGGGACCTGCATGGATAGGATGTCGGTATAGGACTCCAATCATATGGTATCCTCCAGATAAGTATCGTTGTGACTACACCTTGAAGGATCAAGACGTTACCTAGGCTTTTTCTATACTAAAGAAGAAAAATGGCTTCAGAAATTATAAGGAGGAGGTATATCCTGCCTACTCCCTAACTCAGCTACACATCAACTATTTAATTGCATGAGGACATGCAACAAGGTAAGCTGGGGAGTATGTTGGGTCAAGAAAAAGGTATGTTTTCTCCTTGGTAATTGCTTTATTTCGCATTCATCCTTACATGATTATCTCTGTTTATGGATTGAAATAAAGGAAATAACAGCTAAAGTTGGATAAAAGCACTTGGTAACAAATTAGATAAATCTAGCATATGAAACTGGCTTTTTACTATCCTTGTGTGCAGAAGACGCGGATTGGTCAATAGTCGTTCAATCGACAAAGCAGCACTAGGCCATAAAAGGAAAAGACAATGTCTGAGGCAAGCAAGACAGTGAGAGATTAGGCAGACTGAAGCTGTTTCATCACACAATCAGATCATGTATTGCGAAATCCTTAGGATCCCATGATCCTGAGTATTCACTTTTATCTAGTTTACTCTTTTAATGTTATATATAAGGCCGAAAGGCAAACGAAAGAGGATTTCAGACTTTCATAATTTGTAATTATTATTTTTGAGACATATAATACTATTATCTCAGTGATGTTGTAATCTTGTTACTTATATTAATGAAGAAAGACTGTGTTTGATCCATACTTATATTCTGAGTATTTCTTAGTGGAGACTTCTGGCGACTTTGGGCCCAGTCAAGAGAAGTTCTATTGCTTTCTTGTGTTATAATATTCTTTTTAGTCTTTATTGTTTGTTAATGTTCAGTTAATATCATTTCATTCATTTTGAAGATTGAAAATTCCAATTCATATTGCTGTTCATTTAGATTCAAACTTAGATGTGTGATATATCTGAGTAATGCTTTAATTGGATTGGTTATGTTCATTCTAGTAGTAGATTGTTGTTCATTCTGAGTGATTTTATCATAGATCTCAGAGATAGCATTAAACGATTTCCATCATTTTCTTACATAGATCAATTTCTCTTTAGAAATCATTTATCGTTATATGCTTGCTTATTGTTCATTTATCAGTTGCCATTCAATTGAGATTGTCGTTCAATTAAGATTTGCCATTCAATTGAGATTGTCATTCAATTAGGATTTGTTGTTCAATTCAGATTTGCTATATATTATCATTGTTGTTCAGTTGTTATAGTTCTCTTTCTTGATTGAGTGAGTTATTCTTAATTCTATTTGAAGGTTTCCAAGCATGATTCTTTGCATTCGCATTCAAATTCATTTGATTTTAGAATAAGTTAAATAGAATTGTAGAGTGTGTTAAGAGTTCTTTCAGAGTTATTTCTTCCTTAGTTATTTCTTTCAAAATTGTGTGGATTGAGTTGAAGAGATAGTTATTAGTGATTGCAACGATTTATCATTAGATAACCTCTGAATTCATTGTATATATTGTGCTAACACTCTTGAGATAAAAAGACTTACCTTGGGATGACAATTAATGTAGGAATTAAGATTGTCTGTAAAAAGACATCTTAATGCACCAACAATTGGGTCAAAAACATAGTAATTGCCTCCTTCTAACCTTGTTTTAGGTTGAAATTGGAAGGCAGTACGTTATAGTTAACACACGACCTAACATATGTTTTGTAGTGAACCAATTGGGCTAGTTCATGATGGATCCTACCAAAGTTCACTAGGTTGCTTCCAAGCATGTATTAAGGTGTCTCAAAGGCACAAACAATTATAGGTGATGGTACAAATAGGTTGGTAGAGTGAGGATTGAGGGATTCATAGATGTAGATTGGGTAGGTAGCTCCATAGATCATAGGGGTACTTCAAGTTGCATCTTCAACATTGGTTAGAAATTGTTTCTGGTTCAGCAGGAAGCAAAGATCAGTTGCTCTCAGTTTAGCAGCCCTGCTTCAAAATCCTTGGATGCAACGAATTATATTGTCATGTGTATATACTTTGGGCTGAAAGGCGGGGGGGGTTGCGTGCCACAAACAACACATATTGGTAGATTTTGGAAAAATAACAAGGACTACATGGACAATCAATAGTTGTGGTGGAGTTTCCAAGTGGGAGGATGTAATAACCCTCATTAAAAATCCATGTAATAAAGTTAATAAAGGAAAAATAATAATGAAGGTCATAGGACACGTATTCCAGGATGAATCTTCGGAAAAAACATAGTGATGGGTGTCATTGGTGATTAATTAATGATTATGGAAATTGGCAAAGGCAATGGCAAAGGTAAAGTGGCATTTATTGACATTTTTTTTTTATGAAAATAATGGAAATTAGGAGAAAAGGAAGGTGAAAGGTCGCAAAATTGCATGAGAGAATGTTGTTTTTTAATGTACCTTGGACAAGTGGTTTACCATGGGTTAGTCTCTACCTAGGGAAAAGTATCCAAAATAACTATTTTCCTAAGTGTGACTTTATAAAGTGAAAGTGACTTTATAATTGGTAAAGTCAATGTTAAGTTATAAAGTGAAAAGTGACTTTAGACATAAAGTACAATGTGGGTAATTTATTTAATGGGTGAGTTAAAAAATAGAAAGTGAGAATTAAATACACATTTATTCTCATCCCTTGATCTAAACGAATCTGAGCCATTAGATCTTAGGGTTTCCCAAAAGTCATTTAAGGAAACAAAGGGGGGAAAAGAAAAGAGAGACTGCATTCATTCTTCATGACCAGATTGGAGAAAGGAGGCTGAGAGCTGAAGAAAAGTTCTGAAGGAGAATTTTTTTGCAGCAAATTGAAGGTGTGATTTCTGGGCAAAGCTGGGCATGGAAATCAAGGCATAGAAGACAACAAAAAGTACGGACAACATTTAATGTTGTGAGTTGCACGCCATTCAGGAGAATTTTTTGAGAAAAAAAATTTCTACAACCCGTACAGTGATACGGGAATCCATACAGTTTGTACGGAATTCATACAATATAGTCCATACAGTTTGTATCCATACAGTACATATTTTCAACTTCAAGTGGGCACAAAAATCGAGGCAAAGTGGGCATGATTTTCAAGGAGTTTTGGGCTGAAGAGATGAGTTGTATTTTGTTGTTTTGTTTTGTCTGTAAATGTATTTTTCTTGAACTTGAAAGATAAATAAATTTGAAGAGCTCTCTAACAGGTTTTCCCGAAGAATATTGAAGGGGTTTTGCCTGGGTCTAAATTGACCAAAAATCTTTGTGTATTTTTATTTGTGTTGCTAGTCTATTTATGTCCATATTTATTTTCAGCATGTGTTCATAGTCCCATGTGTTTTAATCTGAAAATTTCATTTCCATAATTCTATATGTTGAATGTATGTTTATGGGAAAGGGTATTTCACTGAATGGGAGTGATAAGGTGAAATTAAAATTGGGTTGGGATTGCAGGAAAGTTTTAGTCATCAAACTTCAACATGGTATCAAAGCTACAGGCTGAAATTTTCAGTTTGAACAATAGACAATAATTTGGGACAACAAACAGTGGTTTGGACAAAAAACTGGCTTTTTGGACAGCAAACTCAGTTTGGATAGCAAACTGATATTTTGGGACAACAAGGTGAAATTTCATACAGAATGAACTTTTGGGGCAACAAGGTGTGATGGAAAGTTCATTTCTCCATTTTCTTGGTTTTGTAAACTTTGGACAGCAATCATGGCGATGTTCTTAAGGATAAAGGACAAATTGGATGGGATATCCAACTATGTCATTTGGAAGGACAAGGGGAAGAAGGGTACTACAGGTTCAACATAGGTGGAGTAGTTTTCTTCACAGTTTGACAAGGACTTTACATTTATTACCTCTACATCTAGTAGGAGTACATCATCTTATGTGTGGTACATAGACAGCAGGGCTTCTTGCCATATGATAGATGCATGGGAGTTCTTTTCAAAGCTTGCAGAGAGGGCACTTGACTTCTCCTCAGCAGGGAGGTCAGGTATAGGGAGTAGGAACTCAAGGTTTTGGATCAAATGGTACAGGAGGTGCTTCAATATCAGTGAAATCTGGGGCACTAGTGGCGAGTTCACCGAGCACTTCTTTAGGGAGTCCACTAGTACAAATTTCACATGGAACTTTAGCTGACACAAGCATAGATGCTTGTACAATTTATTCAAGGACAGGTGTTGGTACAGGAACACCAAGGTCAGTTGGCAGACCTTCAGGTTCACTAGACTGGGGGGAAGAGGATGAGGTTACCTATGGGGAAGCTTCTTTAGGGAAGAGGAGGCCCAAGTGGCTTCAAGACAACTTGAAGGAAGTAGAGTCTATTGGTCCTCCGAAGAGAGTGAACAGGGAGAGTGTGCCACATGATCGATTTTGTAGTTGTGTAGCCAAGGCTACCAACATTGTTGACTCTGCGCCTACTAGCTATGAGGAGGCTGCCAGATAGGAGGTATGGAAAGAGGTTATGGTGGAGGAGTATGACTCTATCATTAAGAATAATGTCTGGGAAGTGGTGCCTAGGCCGGAGGGAAAGTCAGTTGTGACTTCTAGGTGGCTCTACAAGATCAAGCATGTTTCAGATGGAAGCATTGAGAAGTTCAAGGTGAGTTTTATGCCTAGAGGGTTCTCACAGATAGAGGGAGTTAACTATGATGAGAAATTCTCTCCCATAGCTCGGCACACTTCTATCCGGTCACTTATTTCTATTATTGCAGAAATGGGTTGGAAGATCCATCAAATGGATGTGAATACCGCATTTCGGAACGAAGTCATAGAGGAGGAGGTGTATGTTGAGTAGCCACAGGGCTTTGAGGTACTTGGGCGGGAGACCCATGTATGTCGGTTGAGGTGAGCACTCTATAGACTTAAGCAAGCTCCGAGAGCTTATTATTTGAGGATTGATACTTACTTGCAGTAGATGGGTTTCACAAAGAGTGATGCAGATATGAATCTATACTACATTGTTGTAGAGGATGATTTGTTCATTCTTGTGTTGTATGTTGATGACTTATTCATTACTGGGGTAGAGAGAATGATTAGTGGTTCCAAGGAGGATCTTTCTATGGAGTTCGAGATGAAGGACATTGGGTTGATGCATTACTTTTTGGGGCTTGAGGTGTGGCAGGAGGAGGGGCATATCTTTTCGAGGCAGGGGCAGTATGTTGTGGATGTGTTGAGAAGATTTCACATGGCAGACTGTAGACCCATGTGTACACCTATGATCAGCAACTGGAAGAAGCTTCATGCTTCAGATTCTAGTTTGGTGGATCCCGCATTGTATAGGCAGCTTATTGGGTCCTTGATGTATCTGGTCAACACTAGGCCAGATATATGATTTGCAGTGAACACACTTAGCCAGTTCATGGTTGAGGCTAGGAGGGTGCATTGGGTAGCTGCAAAGCACATTCTTTGCTACGTGTAGGGGACTATTGATTATGGTCTAGACTATAGGAAGGGAGATGGAGTGAGTTTGTCAGGTTACACAGATAAAGATTGGGTAGGATGTGCTTCTAACAGGAAAAGCACTTTAGGGTGTTGCTTCGGATTGGGTTTGGAAATTTTTTCATGGTTCAGTCGAAAGAAAAAGTCAGTTTCTTTGAGCCCTTTTGAGGCTGAGTGTATGGTTGTTAGCGAGGCTAGTTGTGAGGTCATTTGGATTCGCAAGTTGTTGAATAGTCTATTTGATTAGGAGTTGAGAATCACGGTTATTCACTGTGATATTCAGAGTTACATTAAACTCACAAAGAATCCAGTGTTTCATGATAGGTCAAAACACATTGACATCATATATCATTTCATCAGGAACTATGTTTAGAAGGGCACAATGAAGCTAGAGTATATATCAACAGATGAGCAGGTGGCTAATTTTCTCACGAAGTCTTTGCCAAGAGGCAAGCATGTCCATTTCAGGGACAATATGGGTGTGGTGAGAAACACTTTCCTCGGTAAGAGGGAGTGTTCATTTTTAATGTACCTTGGACAAGTGGTTTCCCATGGGTTAATCTCTACCTAGGGAAAAGTATCCAAAATAATTCTTTTCCTAAGTGTGACTTTATAAAGTGAAATTGACTTTATAAGTGGTAAAGTCAATGTTAAATTATAAAGTAAAGTGACTTTAGACATAAAGTACAATGCAGGTACTTTATTCATTGGGTGAGTTAAAAAATAGAAAGTGAGAATTAAATGCACATTTATTCTCATCCCTTGATCTAAATGAATATGAGCCATTAGATCTTAGGGTTGCCCAAAAGTCATTTAGGGAAACAAAAGGGGGAAAAGAAAAGAGAGATTGCATTCATTCTTCATGAGCAGATTGGAGAAAGGAGGATGAGAACTGGAGAAAATTTCTGAAGGAGAAATTTGTTGCAACAACCTAAAGGAGTGATTTCTGGGCAAAGTTGGGTACAAAAATCAAGGCATAGAAGACAACAGAAGGTACATTATGAACAACATTTAATGCTGTGAATTGCATGCCGTTCGAGAGAAGTCTTTGAGAAAAAAAAATGAAAAAAAATACATATAGTCCATATAGAATCTGTACAGTACAGTCCATATAGTATGTTTCCGTACAATACATATTTTCAACTTCAAGTGGGCATGGAAATCAAGGCAAAGTGGGCATGGTTTTCAAGGAGTTTTTGGCTAAAGAGATAAGTTGTATTTTGCTGTTTTGTGTTGTCTGCAAATGTATTTTTCCTGAACTTGAAAGATAAATAAATTTGAAGATCTCTCTAATAGGTTTTCCCTGAAGAATATTGAAGGGGCTTTTCCTGGGTCTAAGTTGACCAAAAATCTATGTGTATTTTTATGTGTGTTGTTGTATGTTTATGTCCATATTTATTTTCGACATGTGTTGACAGTCCTATGTGTTTTAATATGAAAATTTCATTTCCATAATTCTACATGTCGAATGTATGTTTATGGGAAAGGGAATTTAACTGAATGGGAGTTATAAGGTGAAATTAAAACTGGGTTGGGATTGCAGGACACTTTCTAGTCATCAAACTTCAATAGAGAAAAATTGAAGGAAAAATAGAGGAAATCCAAGAAAATAGAGGCCTCATTAATAAAAAGGCTTCTGAGCATCAGTTCACCAGATTTTTTCAGTTTAGATTTTTGTCATTTTTATCTTGGAGTTTGTTATGAAATCAGCTCACAAAAAGATAGAAAAGATAGATGAATGCCTTAGAAATAAGCCTCTTCGAGGGGCAACCTCCTTTACATTACAAAAATGAACAATTCTTGGATGATTCAAATGACAAAACCTCCTTTCTATATATAGGAGTCTAAGGGGTCACAATATAACCAAGTCAACCTAACAATAATAATATAAAGGCACAAAAATAACAATAGAGGGATTCTATGGGGCACAATAATAACAATATGGGGACAATATGGGCACAAAAATGTTAATAAGGGATACAACTACAATATTAATGGGGGCATCACTAGTACTATAGGGACCTAACATGCCCCTCTCCTTCAAAAAAGTGTGTCCTCAACGCTTGAGTAGTTTTGGATGCTTCTGTATAAAATTCGCATCCTCCCATGTGGAATCTTCAGCAGATAAGTTCTTCCACTTGATGAGATACTCTGAAATGGATCGATTTTGTAGTTGTCGAGTTCTTGTTTCTATGACTGCTTCTGGTTCCAATATAATTTTTCGTTCCTCATCAAGTTCTGGCAATATTGTTTGAACTTGGAGCATGTCGCCTATAACCTTCTTTAAACGTGAAACATGGAAAACTGGGTGCACTCGAGAAGCTACAGGAAGCTCCAATTTGTATGCCATAGTACCAATCTTTTGCAACACCTTGTATGGACCATAATACTTTGGTGACAATTTGTTATCCTTCTTAGCTTGCTTGAGGGACATTTGTTTATATGGTTGTAGCCGTAGGAATACCCAATCACCTACATCAAAAACTCTTTCACTGTGATGTTGATTTTCCTGTTGTTTCATTCTATTCTGCGCCAACACGAGGTTATCCTTTAAGAGTTGGAGAGCTTTTTGTTGATGCTCGATGTGATGTTCCACTGCTTGAACCTTATAATTTTCTCTTAAATATGATGTGATGGATGGTGGCTGATATCCATAAATGGGGTCATTTTTGTTGCAGTATAGAAGGAAGTGTTATACCACCATTCAGCCAGAGGCAACCATTTGACCCATTGTGTTTGTTTATCAGATACAAAGCAACGAAGATATCCTTCCAAATATTTGTTTACTATCTCCGTTTTCCCATCAGATTGAAGATGATAAGATGAGCTATGAGTTAACTAAGTACCAAGAAAAGAAAATGATTCTGTCCAAAAATTTCCTGTAAAAATGGGATCTCTATCACTTAAAATAATCTTTTGGTTTCCATGTAGCTTTTGAATTGTTTCCATAAATGTTGTAGAAACTGTACTGGCTTTAAATGGATTTGATAATGCACAAAAGTGTGCATACTTTGTAATTCTATCAACTACCACCATGATGACACTCTTTCCCTCAGACTTGGGTAAACCTCCTCCCATTGTTGGCTTGGAATGGATAAGGGTTGTAATAAACCCGACATCTTAATTGTTTTAGCTTCATTTTGTTGGCATACCAAACATTCCGCCACAAAATTTTGAATATCTGATTTAAGGTCATCCCAAAAAAATTCCTTAACCCTGTGGTAAGTTTTTAAAAATCCTGAGTGCCCTCCTAAGGGAGAAGCGTGCAATTCCAGAAGAAACTTTTTTTTTGAGTTGAGAATTCTTACAGAGGTATAAGTGGTCTTTGTACCATAATGAATCATTTTTCCATCTAAATGTATCAGATGTACTGGAATCTTGTTGTAACTTTCGAATAAGTTCCCACGCTTCTTCTTCATTCTTCCATTCCTCCCTTGCTTCTTTGATCCAATCTGGTTGGATAATAGAAATGGTGCACAACAATGCTTCCACATCCTCATCCTTTCTTGAGAGTGCATCTACCACAACATTTTGCTTCCATTTTTTGTATATGATTTCAAAGTCATAACCCAACATCTTTGCGACTCATTTTTGTTGTTCTTCAGAGGATAATCTTTGTTCTAAAAAGTATTTAAGGCTATCATGATCCGTTTTTACCTTGAAGTGTCTTCCCATTAAGTAGGGTCACCATTTCTTAAGTGCATGTAGTATTGCAAACATTTCCTTCTCATAAATAGCTTTGTGTAAATACTTTCCCTTGATTGGATGACTTTCGAAAGTAATGGGTCTTTCATCTTGCATTAAAACAACACCAATTCCATTTTTCGGAAGCATCATATTTCACAATAAAGGTTTCTGTGAAGTCTGGTGTAGCTAAGACCGATGCTTGGTACATTGCCTCTTTAAGATCTTCGAAGGCATTTGTTGATTCTGAAGTCCATGAAAATGCATCTTTCTTCAACAATGTTGTTAGAGGTGTTGTTATTTTCCCATAATTCTTAACAAACTTGCGATAATACCCTGTCAACCTGAGAAATCCTCGCAAATGCTTTATGGATGTGGGGATTTCCCATTACTTAATGGCTTTAATTTTGCTAGGGTCTACCTTAACTCTTTCATGAGATACAATATGACCTAGATATTCCACCTTGTGTACTCCAAAGAAACATATGGATCTTTTTGCATATAATTGTTTCTCCTCCAATAGCTATAGCACCCTGTCAACGTGTTTAACATGATCCTTCCAAGACTTGCTATAGATTAGTATATCATCAAAAAATACTAACACAAATTTTCTAAGGAAGGGTTTGAAAATGGAATTCATCAAACCTTGAAATGTAGAAGGTGCATTGGTAAGGTCAAAAGGCATGACCAAAAACTCATAGTGACCCTCATGAGTTCTAAATGATGTTTTCCGAATGTCTTGAGTCTTCATTCTGATTTGATGATATCCTGAACGAAGATCTAACTTGGTGAAGTAAATTGATCCATGCAATTCATCCAATAATTCATCAATGAAAGGAATGGGAAACTTATCTTTAATAGTGAGCTTGTTGAGCTCCCTATAATCCGGACAGATGCGCCATGATCCATCCTTCTTGTGCACTACTAGAGCAGAGAAAGAACTTTGGCTAGGTTGAATTATACCAGCCTCAAACATTTCTGCAACCATACGTTCAATTTCACTCTTTTGGGCATAGGGATATCTGTATGGCCTGATGTTTGGAGGAACACTTCCTGGAATCAAATGAATAGCATGATCATGATCATGAATAGGTGGGAGACTTTTGGGAGTCTCAAATACCTTGGAATGATTGTCCAAGACTTTTTGGAGATCTGGAGCAATATATGATTTCGATGTGGAAACATCTAGCAAACATAATTGTGCAATTACACCTCGTTGTTTGTTTTTTAGAAGCTTTGTCATACCGTTAGAGCTTATTATCTTTCCCAGTTTCCCTGCAATACCCCTTAATTCAACTTCCTTTCCTTCCGAATAAAATTGCATGAAAAGTTCTTGAAAGTTAAAAGCTATTGTACCCAAGGATTGTAGCCATTGGACTCCTAGTACAACATCAACACCTCCCATTGGAATGGAAAGCATTGGGACTTTCAATACATATTCTCCCATGGATAGCTTGATATTATGGAACTTTCCAGAGCAATTTATTGTTCCTCCATTTTCAACCATCACTTGACACTCTGGTGTTGGATATAGGAAGCAATTCAATTATTTTTATATCTTACAATGAATAAAATTGTGGGTACTTCCTGAATCAATCAACACTATTACCTTTTTCTTCTTGATTTGTCCTTCTATCTTGATGGTTTGAGGAGTGGTAATTCTAGCCAATGCATTACAAGATATGATCGGATTCATTTCTTCTTTATCTAGGCATTGTTCCTGGAGTATATCCTCTTCTTTTGACCTTTCTTGCTCCTTTTCTTCTTCCTCTTCACAATCTATGTAGAATAATTTCTTCTCAACACACTTATGACCTTTAGTGTATTTGCTATCACAACTGTAACAAAGCCCTTTTGCTCTTTTTTCTTCCAATTGTTGTGGTGTCAACCTTATAGGTTGTGGAAGGCTAGGGGCAACAACACTTCCATCTTTATAGTTGTGAGTGGTATGCTTCCTAGTTGCCATAATTTTGCTTTCCATTTTTCTTGCTAACCTAAATGCCTTCTCTAATGAATCAGGTTCCCAAAGGCAAACATCATGTTGGATATTATCCTTTAAAGTCCCTATGAACACATCAATCCTATGCTCCTCTGGAATATTTTTTACGCTTATGTTCAATTTTTGGAACTCCTCAATGTGCTCCATTATTGAACCCTTTTGTTTGAGACTTATCAATTGGCTAAAAAAAGTGTTGCTTTTTGTATCCTCATAATGTGCTATCAATTCTTCTATAAAAATTGCCCAAGTGATAATTTGTTTACAAGATCAAAGCCATTGATACCATACAAACTGATTTGGTTTCAAATATAAAGTTGCAATACGTACCTTTTGTGTGTTTTGCACATTATTGAGATCGAAAAATTGCTCCATCTATAATATCCATGTTGTGGGATCCTTTCCATCAAACTTCCTCATATTGATTTTTGGAATATGGTGGGTCTTCGATCCAACATTAGAGTCTATGGAATCATGATTAACATTTCTTTTGTTCTCATCATGAGTTTCCTTTACTACCCTTTCACCATTAGTGGCCATTTCTTATAGCAACTTATTCATATTTATCTTCAATTCTTCCATCTTATCATCCATGCCATCCATTTTAGCGTCCATGCCATTCATCTTAGCTTCCATGCCATCCATCTTAGCTTCCAAGAATTTCTTTAAACAATACATCTTAGCTTCTACACCTTTCTTTAAACCATCCATCTTAGCTTCTACATCTTTCTTTAAACCATCCATCTTAGATTCTGTTACTTTTTGTGCAAGTGACACTTGTTGCACTTGGTCTCGTAATTTTGATATATCATGTTGCATTTCTTCCTCTTCTTCATGAGTCATGCTAGAGCTTTCAGGTTGCTTACTAGGTGTTTGCATTTTCTTTCCTCAGGGCATCAATTACCGATAATAATGCTTTACTATGCCCTTTGAATTCATTCAAACTAATTTTTCAAACCAAGCTTATGCAAAAATTTAAAAAAACTACACACCTTTTTTCACTTTGTAGGAGCTTGATATTGAATTTGATGTATCTCTGTAATTTCGGATCATCCAGTTCTAAAATTGTGACTTGTAGTAGCCCTCTGTGTCCTCTTTCCAATGCCACTAGTCTGATCCAAATTGGATTCTCCAAGGAAGAGTTATGCACAATCTCCCAAGATGACCTGATTATAGACCTTTCCAGAAGAGCAAACTTGTATGAAGTTCCACGTGTCACTGTTTCAACCTTTGGCTCAGAAAAAAATATAAAAGACACTACAATCTGTCTTATTTTTGTACCTTCTTGAAAAATTTCAATTCGATGCTCAGAGAGAAAGTTATGACGATTTTCCCCAGGTCACCTGTTTGGAATGTAATTCAGGAGTCTGCAAAAAGACCAACTTCCTCAGATCATATATCCGCAAATATAGTGTGAAAAGATCTAAAATTCGGACCTGAGGTTCAGTGCGATTTCATCTCAAATGGGTTTTTTTTTGCTTCTAAAATGTTGAAGGAAAAAAGTTATAGCGAAAATGCCACGATGACCTATTTGGAGCAGCGAAACCCTAGAATCCAAAGCTCTGATACCAAATGTTATGAAACCAGCTCACAAAAAGATAGAAAAGATAGATGAACGCCTTAGAAATAAGCCTCTTCGAGGGGGCAACCTCCTTTACATTACACAAATGAACAATTCTTGGATGATTCAAATGAAAAAACCTCCTTTATATATATAGGAGTCTAAGGGGTCACAATATAACCAAGCCGACCTAACAATAATAATATAAAGGCACAAAAATAACAATAGAGGGATTATATGGGGCACAGTAATAACAATATGGGGACAATAGGGGCACAACAACATTAATAAGGGATACAACTACAATATTAATGGGGGCATCACTAGTATTATAGGGACCTAACAGAGTTCTCTATATATTCTTTCTCTTTCTCTCATACTCTTGCACACTTAGAGTTTCTTGGAGCATTCTTGGAGCACTTGGTATTTAGAGAAAGAAAGCAAAGGAAAAGCAGGAAGGCATAAGGGAACAATGGGATCAACAACTACAACAAGTTTTCTTTGTAGGTACTGAGTTGCATGCATGATTTCCTTGCTATTTTTGGCATGCATTATGTATGTATGTAGTTATTTAGTTATGATCTGTCATTGGCATGGAGGATTTCCTGGATTGAAAGTGGTTTTGCCTAGCCTTGTCATTTCCTAGATAGCCTTGGTGTTGTGGGTTTTCCATTTTGTTTTTTGGTTGGTGCTCATGTTCGTTATGGTTGTGGGTTGAGTTACTAGTTCCTGGAATCCTTGGTTTGACAAATGCTTTGGAAGCCCTATAATAGTTTGGGTTGAATTACTAGTCCTGGAATCCTTGGTTGGACAAACACTTTGGATCCCTTTCTTGAATTGAGTAACTACTCTTGGAGCCTTGCTTGGACAAACACTTTTAAGCTCAACGATAATTTTGGGTTGAGTTACTAGTCATGGAGCTAGGTTGGAACAAATTCTATAGATCCCTAGACAACTTTGGTAGAGACCGATCTAGTGATGGTTAGTGATTCCAACTGTGAGGTGGAATCATTGGTTGAGGGTTGAGGCAATTTTGCCTCTAGAAGCCCTGGTTTGGTTTTGTTTTGGTTATTCTATGAGATCCCACTTTCATGCTTGGAATATGGTGTGGGGGTGATTGGCTGAAAGAGGGATTTGGTTCAGACCAATCTATGGTTAAGTGGTACGTGGAATTCCCTGACTTGGTTGGATTTTGCATATGTTAATAAAAGCTTGTTAGGTCCATGTACTACTAGTGTAGCCCTTTATTATTATTGTTAGTGTAGCCCCCTTATTTTTATTGTTGTGCCCATGTAGTACCCATCTTGTTATTATTGTGCCTCATAGAAGTCCACTATTGTTATTTTTGTGCCCTTACAGTATTATTGTTAAGTAGGATTTGATTATATTGTGACCCCTTAGACTCCAATATATAGAAAGCATGTATTTTCATTTGTATCATCTAAGAAATTTTCATTTATGTAATGTAAAGGAGGTTTCCCCCTCTAAGAGGATAATTTTTAAGTCTTTTATCTATCTTTTCGTGAGTTGGTTTCATAACATTTGGTATCAGAGCTTTGGATTCTAGGGTTTTGCTGCTGCAAACAAGCCATCATGGCATTTTCGTTATGAAGTTTCAGAAGCTAAAATTGTTACCACAAGGATCTGAAATCCTGATGAACTTCATGTAAACTTTTCAGATCTTGTGTAGATTATCTTCTGGATTCATCGCATTAGGTTTCTTGTTGATCGATGTTTCGAACCAACAACGGTGGTTCATCTTCAAGATGTAAAAGATTATTGAAAGACTGGTCTTATTTTTCAATTTAATATATAGATGTATGAGATGCATTGCCGACAGATATTAGGATTTATTAAATTATTCTATTTATTTTTTTTCCTTCTCAATTATAATTTGATTATTCTATTATGTTTTGTTATTTTAATTTTATTTAGGATATTAAGGGTTAAAATTATTATTGAATTATTATTTTAGTTATATTTATTTTAATTATTTGTTGTAATTATTTATTAAGGTTAGTACATATTGCCCTATTCTAATTGTTTTAATTATATTTATTTTAGTTATTTATTAAAGCTAATACATATTCCTTTATTCTATTTTTTTTGATTACGATTTAATTATTCTTGTTATGTTTGTTATTTTAATTATTGAATTATTATTTTGTTAGGGTCATAGTTGTATTAATAATATCTTCTTATTTATGTTTTGTTGTAATTGTTTTTACTTTGTATTTTATTAATTATAATCATGTTTATTTTAATTATATGTTGTGATTATTTATTAAGGCTAATACATATTACCCTAGGTTGTGGAATTATTATAGTTAAGATATTTTAAATTGTTGTTTATTTCTTATAATTCTTGTTAAATTATATTTTAGTATGGTCATAGTTTATTTTTAATTATAATGGATTAAATCATTTATGTTTGTTCTAGGTTAATTAGAGGAGAATTATAGTTAGGTAGGGGTAAATTTGGATGATAGGATTGGAATCCAGTTTTCACTTATGGTCCATCCGTCGTCTCTATTGAGGTTATTAGGGTGCTTGCTAATTTCTATGGCTTCTCTGAATTTCCTTGTGAAGTAGTGATCACTTCTAGCTAAGATACGGGTATCTTCTATACAGATTTGGTGCTTAGTTTTATCAGAATGTTCAGCTAGAGCAGATGATTTGGATCGATTGTGTTTAATGTCAGCTGAGTGTTCCTGGATTCTTGTGTTAAAGGATCTCCCAGTCTCACCTACATAGGGCTTGCCGCATGAGCAGGGAATTAAGTAGACACCTTTATGACATTTAGGATCAATTTTGTCTTTGAATGGATTAAGGCAGCTATGGATAGTGTTTAAGGGTTTGAAGGTGGTTAGAATTCTATTCTTTTTCAGGATGTGGGAGATTTTGTCTGTAGTCCCTAGTATGTAAGGGAGGTTGACTTTTCCTATTATATTATCAAAGTTCTTATTTTTATTAGGTCGAGTGTTTGCCTTATTTATTGCTTTGACAGCATGATCTTTGTTATATCCATTTTTTAGGAAAACTTTAATAAGGTGTTCTTTTTCTTTTTCTAGGTGTTCCTTGTCAGAGATTCTGAGGGCTCTGGTTGCTAATGTGTTGAGGACTCCTAGTTTGTGGGTAGGGTGATGATGTGAGGAGGCATGCAAATATTGTTCGGTGTGAGTCTTTTTTCTATATACCTGGTGGGATATAGATTCATCATCATTCCTAGTGATGAGGATATCAAGGAAGGGGAGACTTTTGTTGACCTCAACTTCCACAGTGAATTTTATGGAAGGGGATAAACTATTTGGGTGTTGTTTGAAGGTTTCTAGGGTTTCTCTTCCATGAGGCCATATGATAAATGTGTCATCCACATATCTTTTCCACAATTTAGGTTTTAGGGGTGAGGCCATAAGGGCTGTGTTTTCAAAGTCTTCCATAAATAAATTGGCAATAATAGGAGACAGAGGTGACCCCATGGCAACTCCGCATGTTTTTTCATAAACATCTTCCATGAAGCTAAAAAATGTTGATCTTAGGAAAATTTCTATGAGCTTTGATGTGTCAAGATCTGTCAGTTTGAAGATGGCATCCATAGGATCATTAATGGGGATATTGGTGTATAGCGAGGTGACATCAAAACTAACCAAATTGTCATTTTGATCAAGTTTGATGTTCTTGATTTCTTCAATGAATTGGGTTGAATCTTTGACAAAAGAGTTTTTGTTTCCCACTAGTGGTTTTAGTTTCCTGGCTAGGTGTTTTGCTAGGTGGTATGTAGGTACATTAATCGTGTTTACTATTGGTATGAGAGGGTGCCTTCCTTGTGAATCTTTGGAGTTCCATAGATTCTCAGTGTGTATGGATTGTTAACTATGAGATTTCTGTTGTCTTGTATCTTACTTGTTTTGATTAGGTTGCATACTATTTTGGAGATCATGTTTAATGGGTTTTTGTTGAGTTTTCTGTAGCATCCACTGTTATTTAGATGATCTAGCATTTTTTCTTTGTAGTCACTCTTGTTCATGATAACAGTGGCTCCTCCTTTGTCTGCTTTCAACACTACAATATCAAGGTTGGAGTTCAAGGTTTTGAGAGCTAGATACTCATGTTTGCTGATGTTGCTTTTGGGGGGTTTTGATTTCCTAAGAGTGATGGAACAGTCTTGTATGATTTGTTCTTTTATGGTGTCAGGAAGGTTCTTGATGCCATATTCAATATTGCACAGAATGTCTTCAATAGGGATCTTGCGAGGGGTGATGGAGAAATTTAAACCTTTTCTTAATAAGTTGAGGATGTGTTCATTTAGTTGGAGGTTAGATAGATTTATGACCAGATTGTCATTGTTATTCTTGGGGTTATTATTATTATTGGTATGTGACGTAGGTTCAGTATTAATGTTGTTGTCTTGTTGTTGGAGTTTGTGTGTTGCAGCTTTCACAGGTTGGTGCATTGTTGGATGCATGGGAGATGGGCTGATCCAGGTTGTGGGGGCTTGGATGACGGTGTGGGGAAATGAGCCCTATGTTGCATGGGAGATAGCGTTCTTGGTTCACTATAGTTTCATAGGTATGATCGAAAGAAGGTATGGTTTTTGCATGCTCCAGAATTTTGTCTCAAATAGGTGACCTTGGGAAAATCGTCATATATTCCTCTACGAGCATCAAATTTGAATTACATAAAAAGTGATTGAAAGTGCACAAATTTTGGTATCTTGTGTATCATTTTCAAGGCCAAAGGTCAAAACAGTGACACATGGAACTCTGTACAAGTTTTATGTAATGATCAAGTCCATAATCCGGTCATCGTGGGATATTGGACATAAATTTATCTTGAAGAATCCAAACTTGGTCTAACTTGTAGAATTGGAAAGAAGACTCATAGGGATATCACAAGAACAAATTCTAGACCTTGGAGATCCAAATTTAGAGAGATAAAATATATTCAATACCGAGATCCTACAAAGTAAGAAAAAGGAGTGTATTTTTTAAATTTTTCATAAGTTTTGTTTGAAAAATTAGTTTGAAGTGATTCGAGGGGCATAGTGAAGCATAAATATCATTGTTTTATTCCAAAATGACTCGAAGTAAGAAAATTAAAACACGCGGTAAGAAACCATAAAGCTCTACTATGATGCATGAAGAAGAGGAAGAAATGCATGATGATATATCAAAGTGACGAGACCAAGTGCAACAAATTTCTCTCTCACAAAGAGTAACCAAAAATGAAATGGAAGGTAATATGGATGGTTTAAAGAATGGTTTAAAATTAGACACGGAAGGTTTAAAAATAGACATGGAAGGTTTTACGAAAGGTTTAACAGATGACATGGAAGGTTTGAAAGAAGGTTTGACAAAGTTGCTACAAGAAATGCTTCCTAATGGCGAAAAGATATTAGATGAAACTCATGATGAGAACAAAAGAAATGTTAATCATGATTTCATAGACTCTAACATTGGATTGAAGACCCACCATATTCCAAATATTGATATGAGGAAGTTTGATGGAAAGGATCCAGTAACATGGATACTACAGATGGAGAAATATTTTGATCTCCATAATGTGCAACACACACAAAAGGTACACATTGCAACTTTATATTTAGAACCCAATTAGTTTGTATGGTATTGATGGATTTGTTCTCATAAACCACTTGTGACTTGGTCAACTTTTATGGAGGAAATGATATCACATTATGAGGATACAAAGAGAAATACCTTCTTTAGCCAAATGATAAATCTCAAACAAAAGGGTTCAATGGCGGAGTACATTGAAGACTTTCAAAAATTGAATTTAAGGGTAAATGATATTCTAGAGGAACATAGGATTGATTTATTCATAGGGAATTTAAAGAATAACATCCAACATGAGTTTCGCCTTTGGGAATTGTTGATGATGCTGGAAATCCATCAACTAGGGGGATCTCCCCAACATGAAGTTCCAATCAAACCTTACACTGTTTGGTGTAGGAGTCCCATACGATACAAATGCTCAGTTGCCAAATCCTCAAAGATCTTCCTTGGACCTAGCTTTCATAACAGGAGAGTGATGCAATGGTATCTACAAAAAGAAAGGTGAGTGTGCATCACAACTGTGTCTAAGTTATCTTACTGTAAAAGGGGAGGAGAAAGTGAGCCTTTCAGTGAGAGGTAATAGTAACACCTAGGAAGAGACATACATGAACCAGAATGACCTATCTAACGTCTAGCAAAATAGTCCACAACATATGCAACAATCATTACAACCAATGAACAAAGGAAGATTCGTTTAACATCCAGCAGAATAGTCCACAGCATATGTGACGGTCGTTATAACCAATAAACAAGATAAAATATGTATAGTATCGAGTGGAATAGTCCACTGAGGATGAGACAAAAATAACAACCATTACAACACATTCTCAACAAGATAAGCACTACTATAACCAAAATAGTTTAACTATCTTAGTACATGTGAAAGAAAACATGAAATACAAATGTTCACATAATATCCTTACAAACATTCATAATTCATGCATGAAGAATAGGTTGGCCTTAAAAGGCTTCTATTATTAAGCAAAAGTTCCAAGATACGTATTTACATTGTAGCCACTCATTGCTCCCCAAAGAACTAGCTGGTCTCTCTAATGCTTTATGGGAGTAGCCAAGGTGAAAATTCCTCTTCTCATACAATGAAGGGGTATATATAACCAAGGGTGATGCTCCCCCTTGTGAATCTTTGACTACCTTCATGACTGTTCAACTTCCTATGACTTTTAAAATTACATGACTCTTCATATTGTTATGTGTCCATTGGGCTTTCACTTTATAATACATTTGATTTACAATATACATGGACCATAATAGTGATGTGGCACATGAAAAATCATGACACAACTTGACATGGCATTGCTGACATAGAATATCTTGATGATATGGAAATGTCATGTCACTATTGTTGTTGAGTGATAGATGTGTTCTTGGATATGGTTTCTCTTTTCCTCTGCATAACTTGATGATGTGGGGTCTTCAATGACCTTTGGTCTTGAGAGGTGGTTGCAAACTTGTGTCTCTGTGCTTTCTCTTGATAGGTTCACTCGTCTATTCATCTGCAAGTGATTATTAGGCATGCTTTCCTTATTTTTCCCCTTCCTTATCATCGCGCCATGACTTGATAGTGTACCTGTTCCCGCAATTCACTCATGAACGGATGAAATCAATCTAAAAACTCCCTAGTCTAAGATGATGCACTGTTCTCCATGAACTGAGTCTAGGACAAGTGACAGACTAGGAGAGAGGCCCAGTAACTATGCATTGCACAATTCTAGGTGACAGGGAGAGGGATTGAACATCGAGACTATGCAGAGCGCAGCTCAGGCCTGACTGAGGAACTTTTGAGCACAATCCTCACTGAGGAGAAAAATTGTGCAGTGGCCATTAGGAGTCAGGATTGTACAGTTGAGTCATACAGTGGATGATGTGGGATGAGACCCTAGAAGACAAATATGCGTAGTTTCAAGAGGCAAGGAGGATTGTTCATTAGAGAGGCTTGGAGGAAAATCTACACAATTCTTGAGGATAGTGAGTTTTGGCTAAGGGAGGGTCACTAGAGGGCATGTCTACATAGTTCTGGATTCCAAGGGAGGCAAGGTTCTTTGAGCATTGTGGGGTTCCAGTAGGCAAGGGAAAATCTTGAGGACTATAAGTGCGAAGTGCATAATTCAAGGAAAACTGAAAGGCACAACTGCGCAATTATGGGGGTCAAGGAAGGCTACTAGACTCAGGAATTGCACAGAGAAACCACCTTGGAGGATAGTGACTGCACTCTTCATAGTTCCAAGCAGAAAGGTTACATCAATAAGGGTTGAGACTGCACAGTGCACAGCTCAAACAAGGCCCAGTGAAGCTGAGTTGCCTAGTCAGGGATATTTTTCTGAAAATGGCTAAGTGAAAGCGGGAGATTGACTTGTGATGAACTTGAAATGTGATCACACACTTAGCATAATTTAATGACATGAAAACATAGACCATCGAGACAACAAAAAAATAATTACCCTCTGTGTGATTGTCTCAGGTCAAGAAGCGACAATTACAACACTTGAGATATACTTTAGAGCGACCGTGACGACACTTGTGCGATAGTGCTCAAGACTTTGTGTATGAGTGCAACATGTGTTTACATGGTTAGGAAAACTCATATACACAAAGTTCAACGTTAGAAAATTCCAAAGAAGGCTTGCAAACATGTTGTAACAATCAAACACGGTAAGAGATGACAGCTGATCCATCAAGCGAATGGGAGCAAAAAACTTAGAGAAAAAACATGGAATGGATTTCAGTGTTTGAGACCATACATGTAATTGAAGACATAATGATATGAAAATAATAAATTTTCATTCATACTATGCTAAGAGGTGTATTTAAACTTCATGAAATATGTGCTTTGCTTTTCATACCTACCCTCCAAAGGGTTGTGAATTAAATGGAGTTTTCATGTGGTCCCGATCTTCTATCATACCCTAGGTTCCTTAGTCTTTTTATCTGATAATTATCTTTTGTCCTCAACTCCTTAAGTATCATCTAGAATGTCCTCCTTCTTCATCTCCTTCTTGATCATCTTTCTATATCCTGGTAGAATTCATGTATCTATAATCCACTCACGACAAGGCAACATCAATCTGATAAACCCCTATCTAAGATTTTTCATGATAATCCATTGACTGAGCCAGAAATGGTATAAGGTCAGGTGGGAGAAGGCTCATTCACTAGGATGGACTGAGGGATAAGACTACACCACTGAGGGAAATAACTATGTAGTTCCCATTGAGGGAAATAACTGTGTAGTTTCCATTGAGGGACAAAATTGTGTAGTTTTAGGAGGTAGTGGTTGTTGAGGGATGAGGTCGTGGAGTTCAAATCTGCACAGTTTTCAGAGGCAAGGAGGACTAGGCAACAAAGAGGTCAAGAGGAAAAATTTGTGCAGTTCTTGAGGGCAGTGAGCTTCAACTGAGGGAAGGTCACTGGAGGTAGCCTCTACGTAGTTTTGGATGCCAAGGGATGTTGTGATTTCTGCACATTGTGTAGTTCCAGCAAGAAAGGAAAAAACTTGAGGGTTGCAGATGCGAAGTGCACAGTTTATGAAGGCTGGATGAGGCTAGGTGGCTAGGAATACTCCAAACTTTGGCAGTGTGGGATCAGTGGAACCTATGCTAACAGTGATAGAACTTGACTATGACCACACACTTGGACACTTAGTGATACAACATAGATCATCCAGAACACATGAAAACACGCTTCTCTTAATGCAACAACCTTTGTGGCATCTTATGACAAGTGTGACTCCAACGATAGAATTTGTGAGGATAATGACAACACTTGTGTAATAGTGCATGAAACTTTGGGAATGAGTGCGAAACATTTATATATGATGAGAACAACTCATTTTCATAAATATTTCCCCTTAAAGAACACCAAAATTTCCCTTTGCATGCCAATCGATAACTCCCATGCCCGAAGATGGCATTTGTTGTAAAAAGATAAAAGTGTGAACAACTCTTAAGATCAGAGAAGGGATCTTGAAATTATCATCTTATTGATAAGTAACTAAGGAACGACTGATCACAGGATCCATAGTAGGCTCCAAAATTTGAGTGTATGCTAAGAGGGTGTTGCAGTCGCTATAACAAGACCTTAATTCATTAGAGAAGGCATTGAGGGTGGAATGAAATGTTGAAAGAAAAATTATGGCAACAAGGTAGTCTACCACTCGCAACTATAAATATGGAAGTGTTGCTGCTCCTAGCCTTCCACAACCTACAAGGTTGACAACACAATAATTGGAAGAAAGAATAGCAAAAGGGCAATGTTATAGTTGTGATAGAAAATACATTAAAGGTCATAAGTGTGTTGAGAAGAAATTAGTTTACATAGATTGTGAAGAGGAGGAAGAAAAGGAACAAGAAAAGTCAAAAGAAGAGGATATACACTAGGAACCAACCCTAGAGAAAGAAGAAATGAATCTGACCAGATCTTGTAATGCATTGGTAGGAATTACCACTCCTCAAACTCTTAAGATAGAAGGACATATCAAGAATAAAAAGGTAATAGTGTTGATTGATTCGGGTAGTGCCCATAATTTTATTCATTTTAAGATAGCCAAGAAATTGAATTCCATGGAAGAGATATAAATTTCTCTTGAAAGTTACATAATATCAAGCTAACCATATTGGAATGTGTATTGAATAGTCTAATTCTTTCCATTCCAATGGGTGGTGTTGATGTTGTGTTGATGGCATGTCAAATATTCTAAATAAATAACAATGGGTGTAATTGCACAATTATGCTCACTAGAGATTCATCGATATCATCTATTTCTCTAGATATCCAAAAAGCCTTGGATAACCATTCCAAGGTATTTGAGACTCCCAATGGCCTCCCACCTATTCGTGATCATGATCATGCTATTCATTTGATTCTAGGAAGTGTTCCTCCAAACATCTGGCCTTACAAATATCCCTATGCCCAAAAGAGTGAAATTGAATGTATGATTGCAGAAATGCTAGAGGACAACTTCAACCTAGTCAAAGTTATTTCTCCACTCTAATAGTATTGGTGCATAAAAAGGATGGATAATGGTGTATGTGTTCAGATTATAGGTAGCTCAAAAAGCTCACTATTAAAGATAAATTTCCCATTCCTTTCATTGATGAATTGTTGAATGAATTACATGGAGAACTTTACTTCGCCAAGTTGGATCTTCATTTGAGATATCGTTAAATTAGAATGAAGACTGAATACATTATGAAAACAACATTTAGAACTCATGAGGGTCATTATGAATTTTTGGTCATGATTTTTGGCCTTACTATGCACCTTCTACATTTCAAGGTTTGACGAATTCAATTTTCAAACCCTTCCTTAGAAAATTTGTGTTACTATTTTTTGATGATATACTAATCTATAACAAGTCTTGGAAGGATCATGTTCAACGTGTTGACAGGGTGCTCAAACTATTGGAGGCTCTAAATAGTTATATGCAAAAACCTCCAAATGTTTCTTTAGAGTACATGACATGGAATATATGGGTCATATTGTATCTTATGAGGGTGTTAAGGTAGACCCTCAAAAAATTAAAGCCATTAAGGAATGGAAAATCCCCACAAACATAAAGTATCTTCGAGAATTTCTTAGGTTGACAAGGTATTATCGCAAGTTTGTTAAGAATTACGGGAGATTAACAATACCTCTAACAACATTACTGAAGAAAGATGCATTTTCTTTGACTTCGGAAGCAACTATGGCCTTTGAACATCTTAAATAGGAAATGTGCCAAGCAACAATATTAGCTACACCAGACTTCATAAAAACCTTTATTTTGGAATGTGATGCCTTAGGAAATGGAATTGGTGTTCTTTTAATGCAAGAAGGAAGACCTATTGCTTTTGAAAGTCATACAATCAAAGGAAAGTATTTAGTATTTACGCCAACCTATTTATGAGAAGGAAATGTTGGAAATAATACATGCACTTAAGCAATGGCAACCTTACCTTATGGGAAGACACTTCAAGGTAAAAACATATCATGATAGTCTTAAATACATTTTGGAACAAAGATTATCTTTAGAAGAGCAGCAAAAGGGGCTCACAAAGATGTTGGGTTATGACTTTGAAATCATCTACAAAAAGGGGGAAAAAAATTATTGTAGATGCACTCTCAAGAAAGGATGAGGATGTGGAAGGATTTATTTGCGCCATTTCTATTATCCAACTAGATTGGATAACTAAAGAAAGGGATGATGGAAGAATGACAAAGAAGTATAGATGCTCATTCAAAAGTTGCAGAAAGATCCCAGTAGATCTAATATATTTAGCTCGAAAAATGATTCATTATGGTATAAAGATTGTGTATATATTTGTAAGAAATCCTAACTAAAACAAAAGCTTCTTTTGGAATTGAACACCTCTCCCTTAGGAGGGCACTCAGGATTTTTAAAAACTTACCATAGGGTCAAGAAGGAACTTTTTGGGAGGGCCTTAAATCTAATATTCAAAAGTTTGTAGTGGAACGTTTGGTTTGGCAACAAAATAACGTTGAGACAACTAAGACCTTGGATATGTTACAACCTTTAGCCATTCCAACGCAAAGTTGGGAGGAGGTTTCAATGGATTTTATCATAGGTTTACCCAAGTCTAAAGGAAAGAGTGTCATCATAGTGGTAATTGATAGAATTACCAAGTATGCACATTTTTATGCATTATCTCATCCATTTAAATATAGTACACTTGCTATTGCATTTATGGAAACAATTCAAAACCTACATGGAAACCCAAAGATTATTGTAAGCGATAGAGATCCCATTTTCACTAGAAATCTTTTATCAGAATTATTTTCTTGTCTTGGTACTCAATTAGCTCATAGCTCATCTTATGATCCTCAATCTAATGGGAAAATTGAGATAGTGGACAAATGTTTGGAAGGATGTCTATGTTGCTTTGTATCTGATTAAAAAAAACAATGGGTCAAGTGGATATCTCTGGCTAAATGGTTGTATAACACTTCCTTCCATATTACAGCAAAAATTACCTGTTGTAGCGACTGCAACACCCTCCAAACTTTTTGTCTTCATCCAATTTCGGAGGCTTACTTGGATTTTTCCTTGATGTTTGTAATAAATCATGTTCATCCCGTGAACCCGTGTTGAGTTGTTGCACCCTCCTCGCTTGATCATTCATCGGACATCTTTTTGTATGTTGGTCACAATGTCATGGTTGCAGCCATGTTTTGGCCATGCATAAAGTCCCTCTTCATGCGTACAAGTTGTATTCACTATGTAAACATCCATCACACTCACACACGAAGTTTCATGCATTGTCGCACAAGTGTCATCATGGTCGTTCAACGATCTATCACCAGTGTCGCACTTGTCGCTTACACCTTCGGTCAGTCACACTGAGTGTATGTTGTCTTGATGGTTCGAGGCATCTTGTCTTCAAGTCATGTTGAGTGTGTGCTCGCAAGTTCATGCATGTACGAAGTCACTCATTCACACACTTAGTCATTTTTCTAAAGCTATGTTGACCGGACCAACCCCAACAGTCGAACCTCTACTAAGCTACACTGCGTAGTTTCAACCCTTAGTGAACATGTACTGCTACCCAGAATTGCGTAGAGCTTGAGGCTGCCTCCTAGGCAGTCTGTGTTGCAAAATCCTGGAATCAACTCGACTAATTGTCACCCAGAATAATGTAGAAGTTTCCCAGCAAGCCATTTCAATCTACGCTTCCCAGAAGCACATCAACCAAACCTCAAGTTGGTTAACCAGAGAGTTTGACCGGCCAGTGACTTGGGGCCTCACTCCTTGAAACAATTATGTAGAATATGCCACGAATTCCCACTTTTGCTGACTGAAGAAACTGTGTGGACAGGTTAGACAAAAACCCTGTGTCCGTCATTGCACTGCCCTCAAAAATTGCGCAGTTTTTCCAGCCAGTCACCTTGACAGCCGACCTGCTGCTCACCCTGAAAAACTGTGTAGTTTTCATGAGCAGACTCCCAGTTGCCTAGCATCCCACTCAGATGAGAAACTATGTAAGCATGTCCAGCAGACCAACCTCCCAACATTATGTAGTTTTTTCCACCAGCCTCCTATAGCCCGCTGCCATCTCCTGAGAAAAATTGTGTAATTTTTCCCAGTAGCCTCCTGCAACCCACTACCATCTCCCTAGAGAAATTGAACAATTTTCACTGTCAGTCTCCCTTTGCTAACTGCACTATCTCCCTGAAAATATTGCACAGATCTGCCCCCTCTAGCAGAGCCAGATCCCGCGGATAATCATTGATTATCCGGATTGCCCATCTCAGGCTCCTAGTGACCTCTGCACAGTTTTCATGGACAGTGCCTAGAGCCCACTTCCTGGCTTGAAATATTCCTTGCACAATTGTAGATCCTTGTCCTCTCTCCCGGCCACCTACATCCGAAAGCGAATGACAATTCATCATGGTATACTAGGAGATTTATGGATTTAATGTCGTCTCATCATGAGTGATTGCAGATATAGGTACATGGATGAGACATGGTGCGACAACGAATGGGATGAACAAGGATCGCATGCAAGGAGACTTGTTCGCGAAAAAATGAACACATGAAACATGCCAAAGTACAAGCAAAGGAGTGACATGCACATGCAGCATCAAGCAAACACCAAGACCATCGAAGAATCTGCAAACCTTGCCATGCAGAGGTAAAGCTATGATACACCCAGAGCACATCCATCACTCAGCGACATTGTAGCTTGACAAGCACACCACCAGTAGCATGAACATACCAGCTCTGCCGTGTCAAGTCATGTCATGAGTCATCTTGGCCACATCACTATTGTGGGTGACACTATTGTAATCAATGTAAAGTAACGTGGAAGTCCAAGAGACCCACATGTAAATCTGAATCTAAAGTTGAAGAGTCATGTAAGTCAAACATGCATGAGGGAAGTCGAACAGTCACAAGGGCCACTTTTACCCTTGGCTATAAAAACCCCTCATTTGTACATGCAATATAAATTTTCACCTTGGATCCTCCCACATAGCCTTGCGAGTCTATAGCCTTTTCTTTGAGGCACGAGTAGTGGCTCCAATGCCCCACTATTGGGGTTAGTGATGTATGGTGTACCAATGTCTTAATTCAGAAGCTTGATAACAAGTCAGCACATTTTCACACATGTATTGTATTTGTTTGTAAGACTATTCTTTGGACACTTGTAATGCATGTTGCTTTAACTTGTGTTAAAGCAGTTGAACTATTTCAGTTTTTCTAATACATATGCTTGCGAAAATGTGTTGTATAATTCATTAACAGTGTCTTGCCCGTGTGAGCTATCCTTCCAAACACTCGACAAAACCACTCCCATAAACTTGTTATAATGACCATCGCACTTGTGTGGACTACTCCACTAGGTTTTGTATGTGCTATCTTGTTGGAAATAATACTGAGAGGGGGGGTGAATCAGTATTATCAGATCAATCAAACTTTTTCAATGCTCAGAAACATATACGCTACTTCAGTTAAGTGAACCAGCGTGTACACGCAACTGTGACTAAATAAAACAGCGTATAAGAAGAAAACTTGTAATTTAGTTAGCTTATTCTTCAGTTAAGTGCATCGGGACATTATTCACCACATTAACAGTAAACAGGTGCAGTATAACAAAACAGATCAAAAGCCACACACATGAACACCAAGATATAAGGTGGAAACCCAATGTGGGTGAAAACCACCTGCTGCAAGTCGTCTCTATCTTTCTTTAATATGAAACTTCAGTTTACAATCTTTTTGTACTGGTGCAGCCTTATACCAGTACGTAGGCTACAACCTACAGAAGGCTACAACCTTCTCTCGTTCTCCAAATTTCCTTGGAAGGGAGCTCCAACCCCCTTTGCTCTTGTACTAGCCAAGATACTAGTACGTAGGTGCTGACCTACAATCTTCTTTCTTTTAGGTACCACCTTTCATACATTTTCAGACTGGATATTCTTGAAGCACAACATGACAATCTGAAGACCACAATTCATTCAACTTTCACAATAGATCATTGAAGCATAACCAATACTAGCATTATCAAACTTTGAATCACTGAACCACTGAACCCTGTCAATCACCAGTTACCAGAACACAGAGCAGACTATAGAACTCTGCAATAATAGTTAGACCCAACTGTAAACCCAAAATCAAGCTTCAAAAGATATACGCTACTTCAATGAGAGAAACCAGCGTATACACGCGCTTTTACCGAAGCCAACCTGCGTACAAATCTAAAAATAAATTCTCTCAACTTGCAGCTGTACTAGACATCAGTTAGACCCAGAACATAACATTGCGACAGTATGCAGATCTAGAAATACGCATAATCAACCATATCATGATAGTGCATTTCAAACCATTAGATCCCGATCTATCCTTAGATCTAGTCTTCCATCAACCGATGTGATCTCTCCTTAGCTTAGATCAAGCAACCCAGAGCCTGCATATCAGATCTCTTTCTTTTTCAGATATTCAAGCCTTTTCAAAAGATAATTTTGCCTAATGATCTTCTTCTCCTTATATAGCCTTAGGCCTTGCTCAATACCAAGAGCCAAAACCATAGAAATCCAAAACCATCAACTTCAAAACTAGAGATCTACACGTCTGTCGAGGTACTTTGGTCCAAAGACATGGGCACAAGTACCGAGGACTAACTACTATGGACCAAAAGAAAACTTCCCGACATATACGCACTTTTCTGTTCATTCATCTGCGTGTATACGCGCCTTAGTATATAGCTCTCCTACGTATACGCGACTTAGTATGCATATCACCAGCGTGTATACGCAACTTTGACTTAATTAACCTGCGTATATGAGATTTCTCTTCATTCTGTAGACTGAACGAAGATCTGTCATCAAAGAGAGTTGCCATCAAGGACAACACCTGCCATACCTGAGCCAAAATGCCAACAATATCCCCCTTTGGACTTGATGGCAACCTTCAGATCCTTAGAATCATTCTCCCTCTTTGTCATCAAGGGCAAAGGGCTGTGCTCCCCCTGAGAACATGCTGATACCTCTACTTGGCTGTGCTGAATCATGCTCCCCCTGACTCTAGGCAAGATCTGCAAAAGATGTTCTTCAACAAGAACCAAGACTTATACACCATAAGGGACCTTCCTATCACCAAAAGACTTAATACATACATCCATACTCCCTACCAAGAGGGGACACATCAGAAACAATCAATTATATTACATCATTCATCCCAGGCATAGTGGGGAAACCAACATAGGCCGTTACATGACCTTGACACCATAAAAGAGATATCACAAGAGAGATACATGACATAGAGACAACAGATCTAGACCAAGACTTATGAAAGTCACCAGCAGCATCTGATAAACATCTTTTTAGATCAACAACCAGGATTTCTTTCTGAGCTCCTTCTCCTGAAACTAACAACCAAAACATCTAAATGCCAACAATGCTTTATGAGACTTTTAAGCTGCTCCCCCTGAACCTGTGCCTGCTGCACCCCCTGAAACTGTGCCTGAAGAATTCTGACATACCCGCTGTTCAGAACTCCAGAGTTTGCCCTTGCTGTTCAGAACTCCATATAAGCGACTTCTCCTGCATAAAACAGCGTATGCACGCGGATATGCTTTCTGCAACACGCGTACACCATACACGCGACTTTCCCAGCATAAATTGGCGTATATACGCGGATATCCCTTCCGTAACCTGCGTATACCAACTTTTCTGTAGAACAAACAAACTTCAACAGCAGGATGAAGCATCAACTACTCCCAGCTTTTGTCTGAGATATTCAAAAGTTTCCCTGGGTAGTGGTTTTGTGAGAATATCAGCAACTTGTTCCTTAGAAGAAACATACTCCAACTTGACCTTCTGCTCAAGCACTTGTTCCCGAAGAAAATGGTACTTGATTGGTATGTGCTTGGTCTTTGAGTGCATGACTGGATTCTTTGAAATGCTGATTGCACTTGTATTATCACATAAGATAGAGACGGGTGGAGTGCAAGTGATTTGAAAGTCCTGCAAGGTCTGCATCATCCAAAGAAGTTGTGTGCAACAAGATGCTGCAGCCACATATTCTGCTTCAGCTGTAGATAAGGCAATCGAACTCTGTTTCTTGCTGAACCAAGATACTAATCTGGAACCCATGAAGAAAGCACCACCACTTGTGCTTTTCCTATCATCCACACTTCCAGCCCAATTTGCATCTGTGTAAGCATGAAGAGTGAGATCTGTATTTCTAGGATACCATAAGCCATAGTTTTGGGTCCCTTGAAGATATTTGAAGATTCTTTTGATTGCCTGAAGATGAGTTTCCTTTGGGTTGGCTTGAAATCTTCCAACCATTCCTACTACATGTGTAATATCTGGTCGAGTACCTGTCAAATAAAGCAAACTCCCAATCATGGATCTATAAGTGGGCTGGTGAACTGCTGCTGATTCATCATTTGCACTGAGGTTGCATCCTGTAACCATGGGTGTACATACTGGCTTTGACTCTTCCATGCCATACTTCTTCAAGATCTGCTTGAGGTATTTGGTTTGGGACAAGAAGATACCTCCTTCATTTTGTTGGATTTGCAATCCAAGAAAATATGTCAATTCTCCAAGTAGTGACATTTCGAATTCTTTCTGCATAACCAAGGCAAAGTTTTGACTCATAGTCTCTTCATTGCTGCCAAAAATAATATCATCTACATAAACAACAAGAATTAGCAATTTGTTATTTTCAACTTTTATATAGAGATTGCTATCTGCTGATCCTTTTGAAAAACCTTGTTGGTGAAGATATTTGTCCAACCGATAGTACCAAGCCCTTGGAGCTTGTTTGAGTCCATAGAGAGCCTTTTTCAATCTGCATACAAGGTTTGGATCATTCCCAAGAATGAAGCCATCTGGCTGCTCAATATATACTTCTTCTTCTAAGTCTCCATTTAGGAAGGCTGATTTCACGTCCATTTGAAATACCTTGAAGTTTTGAAAGCTTGAGAGAGCAAGGAACATTTGGATGGCCTCAAGTCTTGCCACAGGAGCAAAGGTCTCTTCAAAATCTATTCCTTCTTGCTGCGCATACCCTTTACAAACAAGTCTGGCCTTGTTTCTAATCATTTCTCCATTTTCATTCAATTTATTCTTGAAGACCCATTTTGTTCCTATTACATTCTTATCTTTTGGTCTAGGTACTAATTCCCAAGTGTTGTTCTTTTCGATCTGCTCAAGTTCTTCATCCATTGCTTTGACCCAACATTCATCTTTGCATGCCTCTTTCACATTTTGAGGTTCAGTGGAGGAGAGTAATGCCAAATAGCTTGAAGCTTCTGCAAGTGTCCTTCTTGTTTGTATTCCTACTTCTTTCTGCCCCACAATCTGAGATTCTGGATGATTCTTTTGAACATATCTGGATGGAGTCTTCTCTTCTATTCTTGTCTGCTCCTCTGGTTCTTCTTGAGGTTCTTCTTCTTCATCATTCCACCTTTGAGGGTAGCCTTCATCTTCTTCAATGTCTTCATGATGAACTTGCCTAGGAATATATCCCTTCTCATCAACCACTACATCAATGCTGTCAACAATTCTGCCAAGTCTTTTATTGTAGCACTTGTATGCTTTTCTATGTGGAGAATAACCAAGAAGAATGCCCTCATCTGCTCTTGGTTCAAGTTTTCCAAGTTGCTCATCAGTATTCTTAATATAACATTTGCTCCCAAAGATTTTGAAGTGCTTCACCGAAGGAGTCTTACCACTCCAGAGCTCATGAGGTGTTTGAGTGTTGTTTACTCGGACATTTGTTTTGTTAAGAATAATAACAGCAGCATGTGCAGCTTCACCCCAGAAGGTTGCAGGAGTACCTGATTCATCGAGCATAGCACGAGCCATTTGTTGGATAGTTCTGTTCATTCTTTCCACAACCGCATTTTGCTGAGGGGTTCTAGCTGTAGAGAATTCTCTTCTTATCCCATGTTCATCACAGAAAACGAAAAATTCATTTGAGGTGAACTCCCCACCTCTGTCAGATCTGAGGCACTTAATTTTGTGTCCTGATTCATTTTCAACCAATGCTTTGAAGGATTTGAATTTTTCGAATGCTTCATCTTTGTGCTTCATAAGCCCTAACCAAACAAACCTTGAGAAATCATCAATGAATAATATCAGATATTCTTCTCCTCGAGGTGTCCTTTTCCTAAATGGACCACATACATCTGTATGGACTAGCTCAAGAGGCATGCTAGCTGATCCTTCCTTCTCTGGAAAGTTAGTTCTGGTTTGCTTTCCAAACTGACAAGATTTGCATATGGTGTTGTCTGGAATTTTGATATCTGGAAGACCTCGAACTGCCTGATATTTGCATGCTTTTCTTATTTGTGAAAAGCTTAGATGCCCCAACCTCCGATGCCATAGCCAATGTTCATCATCCTTGCTTAAGTAGCATTGTTGTCTCTCCTCAAAGATATATAGATTATTTGGAGTCCTTCTTCCTTTGATCACTGTTTTACCTGTATCAAGATCGCGAACACAACATCCATTTGATCTGAATATTACCTCGGTTCCTTGATCGCACATCTGACTGACACTCAGAAGATTATGCTTCAATCCATCAACATATAAGACATTTCCTGCTTTGACCTTCTCTTTTAACGGAGCAACACCTTTTCCTTTTATGGCTGCAGAGATATCGTTCCCAAAAGAAACTTTCTTCCCCTTTTCTAATGCGGTATATGACTCAAGCTTTTCTTTGTCCCCTGTCATATGCTTCGAACATCCGCTGTCAATGTACCATAGACTTTCTTGGCCTTCTGCATAAAAGGCTATCCCACATCTTTCTGGTTGTGATTCTTTCATTCTCCATGTTCTAGCATTTGAGGTTTGTTCCTTCTGAGTTGTCTTCCGGAACCTGCTCCTGCATTCAGAGTCTTCATGGCCAAAGTTATTACAAATAGAGCATTCAACTTCATTTTCAAGAACCGAAAAATTGTTATAAGTCCTTTTCATGGTTTCAGTCATTCTCCCTTGCTTTTGAGCTTCTCTAGTCATGATTGTTTTGTAGGCAACACATTGAGCTGCTTTGTGACCGAAGTTATGGCAAGAAAAGCATTGGCCATTAAAGAAACTTCTGCGATAATCAGATCTATCATCCAACTGATTGTAGCTTCTATTCATTCTTGGAGCAAATTGGGAAGATTTTACCTGTGGCTGATTGTAGCTTCTGTTTGTCCTTAAGGCAGTTTGTCCCCGAATTTCTTGATGGTCTTTATTTGTTCTTGAGATAAACTGTCCCTGATTCACCTGATGACTTTTATTTGGCCTTTGCTCGCTTCTCCTTGCTGCATCAAGATAACTTTTAGAGGTAGAGGCTTGAGATGTTTCTCCATTATATCCAAGACCTGTCTTGATCAGAGGGGATCGCTGCACATTGATAATCTCATCCAAGGTTTCAGATCCTTTAACAAACTTAAGATTGATTGCTTTGGTTTTCTCAATCTCCTTTCTAAGACAAACAATCTCACATTCCAATTTTTCAAGATGTTTTTCCTTTTCATCAATTTGAAATTGTAGAGTATCAATGATCACATTCTTTTCTTCTATACATCTCTTGAGTCTAGTAATTTCATCATAAAGGTTATCCACATCTACAGCATCCATATAATCATCATCTTCAAATGCCATTAACAACTTATATTTATTACCTTGTTCATCTTCATCACTGTTTGATAAACCATCACTATCTTCATGGGTGTAGTAGCTTTTCTTATTTGCACTTTGTTTCTTGTTCCATCTAGCAGGTTCCTTTCCTTTATCCTTATAAGGACATTTTGCAGCATAATGACCTACTCTTCCACAAGCAAAGCATTTGAAAGGTAGCTTACCTCTGAACCTTCCAGAACCCCTTTGAAGATTTCTGACAAAATTTGATTCTTCTTCCTCTTCTTCTGGAACATGGCTTGCTTCATAATGATCGTCTTTGCCTGATGCCTTGAAAGCAGCTTCCCTTCTGTCTGATGGACCTCCCTTTCTCATTTCATAAGCAGTTAGAATTCCATGTAGCTGAGACATAGTGAGAATTCAGAGATTTTCCTTTTCTTCTATTGCAGATACTTTAGATTCAAACTTGGGAGACAATGATCTTAGAACCTTTTCAATTACTGTAGCCTCTTTTATTTCTTCACCCAAATTTTTCATACAATTGACAATCTCATCTACCCGAAGAAAATAATTAGCCACACTTTCATCATTATACATCTTGAGAGTCTCATACTGAATCCTGAGAGTTTGAAGTTTAGCACGCTTTACCTGTTCATCTCCTTCATAGCTCGTGATCATTTTGTCCCATATCTCTTTTGCAGATTTGAAGTGCATTACCTTCATGAATTCCGTTTGGGATATACTTCCTAATAGGGTACTGACTGCTTTTGCATTTGTTTCATACTTCTTCTTCTCAGCTGGATCTGTAGGAGTAGCTGAAGGAAAAGCATAGCCTGTTTCTACAATGTCCCAAACTTCTGTACCAAGAGATTGAAGATATGCAGTAACTCTTACCTTCCAATAATTGAAGTTTGTCCCATCAAACACCGGTGGCCTGATTGATGCTTCTCTCTCGTAGTTGCTCATGATGAATGATCTACCTTCAAGCGATCAAGCTTCTCTGAAGGACCTGCTCTGATTCCAATTGTTGGAAATAATACTGAGAGGGGGGGTGAATCAGTATTATCAGATCAATCAAACTTTTTCAATGCTCAGAAACATATATGCTACTTCAGTTAAGTGAACCAGCGTGTACACGCAACTGTGACTAAATAAAACAGCATATAAGAAGAAAACTTGTAATTTAGTTAGCTTATTCTTCAGTTAAGTGCATCAGGACATTATTCACCACATTAACAGTAAACAGGAGCAGTATAACAGAACAAATCAAAAGCCACACACATGAACACCAAGATATAAGGTGGAAACCCAATGTGGGTGAAAACCACCTGCTGCAAGTCGTCTCTATCTTTCTTTAATATGAAACTTCAGTTTACAATCTTTTTGTACTGGTGCAGCCTTATACCAGTACGTAGGCTACAACCTACAGAAGGCTACAACCTTCTCTCATTCTCCAAATTTCCTTGGAAGGGAGCTCCAGCCCCCTTTGCTCTTGTACTAGCCAAGATACTAGTACGTAGGTGCTGACCTACAATCTTCTTTCTTTCAGGTACCACCTTTCATACATTTTCAGACTGGATATTCCTGAAGCACAACATGACAATCTGAAGACCAAAATTCATTCAACTTTCACAACAGATCATTGAAGCATAACCAATACTAGCATTATCAAACTTTGAATCACTGAACCACTGAACCCTGTCAATCACCAGTTACCAGAACACAGAGAAGACTATAGAACTCTGCAATAATAGTCAGACCCAACTGTAAACCCAAAATCAAGCTTCAAAAGATATACGCTACTTCAATGAGAGAAACCAGCGTATACACGCGCTTTTACCGAAGCCAACCTGCGTACAGATCTAAAAATAAATTCTCTCAACTTGCAGCTGTACCAGACATCAGTTAGACCCAGAACATAACATTGCGACAGTATGCAGATCTAGAAATACGCATAATCAACCATATCATGATAGTGCATTTCAAACCATTAGATCCCGATCTATCCTTAGATCTAGTCTTCAATCAACCGATGTGATCTCTCCTTAGCTTAGATCAAGCAACCCAGAGCTTGCATATCAGATCTCTTTCTTTTTCAGATATTCAAGCCTTTTCAAAAGATAATTTTGCCTAATGATCTTCTTCTCCTTATATAGCCTTAGGCCTTGCTCAATACCAAGAGCCAAAACCATAGAAATCCAAAACCATCAACTTCAAAACTAGAGATCTACACGTCTGTCGAGGTACTTTGGTCCAAAGACATGGGCACAAGTACCGAGGACTAACTACCATGGACCAAAAGAAAACTTCCCGACATATACGCACTTTTCTGTTCATTCATCTGCGTGTATACGCGCCTTAGTATATAGCTCTCCTGCGTATACGCGACTTAGTATGCATATCACCAGCGTGTATACGCAACTTTGACTTAATTAACCTGCGTATATGAGATTTCTCTTCATTCTGTAGACTGAACGGAGATCTGTCATCAAAGAGAGTTGCCATCAAGGACAACACCTGCCATACCTGAGCCAAAATGCCAACATATCTGTTCACTGTGTGTTTGTGACTGCCACATCCATGTGGATTACTCCACCAGAAGTTGTGCATGTCCTGTTGTGTTGTGTGTCTCTAACATAGTTGGGACTATTCCCTTTCAACTTGAGACTCACTTCCAACCTGTCCCTCTGGGGTGAAAGAACCTTGAAAAAAGTAACACTAATCACTCACTAGGCATGCAAACCTCATTGTTCGAAGACAAAGTAGACCACTCTCATGTGCTGAGAAGAAAGAGCTAAGGCAAACCTTTAATATAATGGCAACCGAGCCATCATACCTAACTTCTACATGAAATGGTGTGAGGTCTAGTTGGGATTTCATACTGGGGAGATCCCCTGAATGTTGGTGGGTCCAACACTGTCAACATGACCCTATTTATGGCACTTTATGGATATCGTCCACCATCCATCACATCATCTTTAAGAGAAAATTCCAAGGTTAAATTAATGGAATAACACATCGATCATCAACAACAAGTTCTCGAACTCTTAAAGGATAATCTCAATTTGGCACAAAATCAAATGAAACAACAGCCAGATCAATATCGCAGTGAAATATGTTTTGATGTAGGTGACTAGGTGTTTTTACAGCTTGTAGCCATGCAAAAAAATGTCCCTCAAGCAAGCTAAGAAGGATAATAAATTATCACCAAAGTACTATGGTCCTTACAAGGTGTTGCAAAAGATTGGTACTATGGCCTATAAATTAGAGCTTCCTGCATCTTCATGAATGCACCTAGTTTTCCATGTTTCATGCTTAAAGAAGGTTATAGGTGACAAGCTCCTAGTTCAAACAATATTTCTAGAACTTAATGAGGAAGGAAAAATCATATTGGAACCTGAAGAATTCACAGAAACAAGAACCTGACAATGATGAAATCAATCAATTTTAGAGTATTTCATCAACTGGAAAAACTTACCCGCTGAAGATTCCACATTGGAGGATGAGAATTTTATACAGAAGCATCCATAACTACTCAAGCATTAAGGACAACACTTCTTTGAAGGAGAGGGGTATGTTAAGTCCTTATACTGCTAGTGTATCCGTTATTGTTATTGTTATTGTTAGTGTAGCCCACTTATTGTTATTGATGTGCCCATGTAGTCCTCATATTGTTATTATTGTGCCCCATAAAATCCCACTATTGTTATTGTTGTTCCCTTACATTATTATTGTTATGTAGGCTTTGATTATATTATGACCGATTAGACTCCTATATATATAAAGGAGGTCTTTTCATTTGTGTCAAAGAATAATTGTTCATTTATGTAATGTAAAGGAGGTTTCCCCCTCGAAGAGGATAATTTTTAAGTCGTTTATCTATCTTTTTGTGAGTTCGTTGCATAACAAAGCTCTTTTCCTCTTGTATTTGATGAATAAATGTACTTGTTACTATGTGGTTTTAACGGTTGTTCTATAATTGTTACTATTATGGTTATATGTTGGTTATAAGCATGGTTTATGACAAACTTGAGTTATGGTTCTCATCATTTTTTGGTTAGTACATGAAATTGTAATGAATGAATGACCTAATATAGGATATTGCAGTTATTATGAGAGGACATCAAACCTTATTGACGATTCTCGTATAAGTATGAGATCCCTATGTTCATATATGTTGTTTTGACCTGTACATTGCTTCTTCATGATGTGTTTGACGAAACTTTTTTCATGGTTGAGAGGGTTCAGGTCAATTTCTTGTTCAAGTTTTGCATTTAAGTCTTTATCTCTGTGTTATTTCTCATTTCTGAGAGTTTCATTAAATAATGGGTAGAGTCATGAGTCCCAGCCCTAAAAAAGGGGCTTAGATCTTGGGGTCGTTGGCATATAACTGAGAAAATTAGTCTACAGTCACTGGGATGTAGGCTTATGAGAGTGACTGGAGGCTAACAATTGTTGGCTTACCTTTTCATGGGAGTTATTGACAGCCCAGATTAGTAAAAAGGAAAGTTAACTCAAGGGTTAGACACTTGGATTGGTTGGTTAGCTCATGGGGGCCCTATAGCTCCCAAGGAAGGTCAGTTTGGTTTTATTTCATTGATTCCACTTCCTTAATGTGATCTAGGAGGTTGAGTCATATCATAGTAACTCTTCATCACATATTTACCCTGATGGATTGGTAAGCTTAGATAAGTGTGGGAGGAGGGTGTTACAGAGGAATTGGCATTAACCATGTCATCCAAGCGGAAAATCACGTTGATTGGGTGTGGTTTTATATTCCAAATATTGATGGCCTTAATTTACAAAATGAAATTTCGATTGAGACAAATTTATATATCATCATATTCATCTCAATGAGATGGAATTAATGGTATTGCTCGAAAGAGTAAAAAAAGGAGAAAAAAGTAGACCCATTTCCATAATGGTACCATGGAGATTGGGTCAAAAACATAGTAATTTCCTCCTTATAACCTTGGTTTAGGCTGAAATTAGAAGGGGGTATCTTACAATTAACACATGGCCTGGCATATGTTTTGTAGTGAACCAATTCAACCAGTTCATGAAGGAGCCTACTAGAGTTCAATAGGTTTCTTCCAAGCATGTCTTAAGGTATCTCAAAGGCACAAAAATATGGGTTATGGTACAAATAGGTTGATGGAGTGAGGCTTGATGGATTCACAGATGTATATTGGGTAGGTAGCTCCATAGATTGGAAGCGTACTTCAAGTTGCATCTTCAGCATTGGTTCAACAATTGTTTCCTAGTTCAGTAGGAAGCCAATGTCCGTTTCTCTCAGTTCAGTAGAGGTCGAATACATGGTTGCTAGCTTGGAAACATGTGAAGCCATTTGGATGAATAAGTTTCTTGTGGGTCTTTTCAGGCAGGAGTTAGAGCCCACTATGATTTACCATGAAAATTAGAGTTGCATTAAGCTCTCTGAGAATCCAATTTTTCTTGACCAGTCCAAGCACATCGAGGTCAAGTATCATCATCTCAAAGACTGTGTGCCGAAAGGGATAGTAAAGTTATCGTACATTTCCATAGATGAGCAAGTTGTAAATATATTGATGAAGGCCTTAGTCAAAGGAAAGTTCTTTTATTTCAAAGATACGTTTGGAGTTGTACATATTCCCTTCGTTGTTAAGAGGGAGTGTTGAAAATGTAGCAAAGGAGGGTCTTATGGATTGTTCCTTAGCCAGTAAAGACTTTGAATTATCTTTCTCTAGCATGAAGTGAATTCATGAGATAGACTTCGATATGATGATTTTATTTTTATTTGTTGGAATGGTCATCAATATATTGTATGCATAGTGTTGGAGCGTCAGTTCGCTAGAGTCTTCCTTAGATAGACTACAAGATGAGGTGGAAGAGACAAGTCCAGTTAAGAAGTGATCCAAGTGGATGTTGGTATCCACCCACCTATCCCACTTGGACCCCCACAACTATCTCTTTCAAATTTCCAGTTTCCTTAATTGTAGCACAATTTACTATTTTTAGAGGCTTTTTGGGTCCTGAACTTCTAGAGCCGTTTTGAGGCCCTAAACGATGTTTTTTGGGAAATCTAGGAGCAACATGGGACCATTGATCATTGTTTCTCTTCCCAAAGTTGTATTCCTCGGATAGATCTTTCTAACGAGCTATTGTGCGTGTCAAATAGAGATCGTATGCCAAATTTACGACCTCGGGAAGTTTATATACCAATTTACCCGAAACGGGGTCCATAGTTTGGTGTTTCATCTCCTAGGGTTAGGTTTTTGGATGTTTAGGGTTTTCCATTGTTTCTCAACAATAAATAATCCTTCGAGCCTCATTGTAAGACAGTTCAGAGGCATGTAGCCGCCGCATCTCTTCTCAAAAATAAGCTACCATCACCCTAGCTGGTTTATTTCCATTTCTGTTTGTAAGCATATTTCAGTATTTTACATTAATGAAATGAAGTATTATTTCCGCTGCATATTTGTATTTATGGTTATTTCTATACTTTATTGTGTTCATGTTTAAATCTGGATCAGTGGTATCAGAGTGGCCTACTCTTTCTCTGTCTTTCTTTGCATGTCCCCAACGAGGTCGGGATATAAGGAGTTAGGGCTTGAACTGGTCGAACCTTTGCAAGACCAACCTCGGAAATCCTGACGGCCTCCCATGGCGGATGAAAAGAAAGATGAGGGGACAGGAGATCCTATCAAAATATTGCTTGAAGAAGCCCTCGAGTGACAAAGGAATACGATGATGGATAGCTTTTCCCAGATCCTTTCACGGCTACCCAGAGGCGACACATCGGCTTCCAACAGCTACTCTGGAAACACCACACCCTTTATGGTACAAGTTAATTTTGAAATCCCCATCTTCAAGGGTCAAATAGACGTAGATGTCATAGATAAATGGTTAAATCTTTTAGAAGGGTATTTTTCTATTCATGATTTTTCTAGTCGGAAAAGATTATTTTTGCTCTTCTCAAAGCCTCCCCCCACGTCAAGGACTGGTAGAAGGATGAAAGTACGGGCTCACTATTTTTAGTTGCACCCACTTGGAATTCATTCCGGGATGCCATAAAGGAGCAATACTACCTTGTCAAAAGCTATGTAGACAAATACATAAAGTGAACCACGCTGTGGCAAGGAAGGGACCAAGATGTGTCAGAGTTCACAAACATTTTTCATACCCTTCGCACACAGTTGGGTATCAAGGAATCTGTGCTGTATTTGGTACTCAAGTACTGTGGCTACCTACACAGGTACATCCGAGATGAGATGGAGTTCCTGAACATCTCCTCGCTCGGCGCGGCGTATCGATATGCTATCAAAATCGAGCAGAAGTTTAAACAAAAGAAGAGAGACTTTGGATCTGCGAATCCAAAGAACAAAGGACAAAGCTAAGGTGGGGTGACCCAAGACAACCTTCGAAGCCGCATGAAAAGAACAACACCGCGAAGTCAAAGAAGGACACAGGAAAGTGGTGTGATTTCCATAAGAGCCCCACTCACAACACAAGTGAGTGTAGGACCAAGCAGTCTTTGGTGGCCGAGTTGAAGGCTTCCGAATCAGATGCATGTTCCGACCCTGAGTCAAAACCCAACAAAGTAAATGAAAAAGGGAAGAAAATCATTGATGCGGAGCCCAATGCCATTGTTGCCACCACCAAGGTCTAGAAGAATGAGCCCAAAGATCCAGAGGAGGGGGAGCTTCTTTTCCACTCACAGATGTGGGTGAAGGGTTCGTCGCGGCAATTAATTGTTGACAGTGGGAGCCAAAAGAACCTCATTTTAGTAGAGGTAGTGAAGTGGTTGGACCTACTGACTACACCACACTCATAGCCGTACATTATCGGGTGGATTCACCAAGGACGAGATCTTTGAGTCCTCCAACAGTGTCGCCTTCCCTACAACATCAAGCCATTCATAGATGAGGTATTGTGTGATGTTGCACCTCTTGATGTTTGTGATGTACTATTAGGCCAACCATACTTATGGAGGTGACATGCTGTGTATGATTCAAGGCCTCTCGCTATTATTATTACTTTGGGTAATTTATTATATAGGATACCGGAGGTAGCCCCATCTACCGCCACCTCTTTGATTTTTGCTAAGAAAGGTAGTAAGATCATCTCCCAGACTAGGAAATTTGTTTTCTGTCTGGTTCGCTCTCAAAGTAAGGGGAAGATCGTAGCCACATCCATGACCCTTGCGAAGGGTTCCACCATGCAGCAGCAACAGCAGGTGGATACGGCCATGAGAGAACACAGGAACATCTTCTCCCCACCCACAGGGGTACCATTGCACTGTCAAGTCAAGCATTCATTCGATCTAACTCCCAGAGCACCTCTACCCAACAAGCCTATAGGTTTTAACCCCGTACAGAAATTACTTGCATACGAATTCTAAAACACAGAAAATAAACAATGCGAGACCATAATGTACATAAAACACATATACACAGAGATTTCCCTTGGATCCCAAAACCGGGACTACCAGCTTGATTTTTCGTTATGTTTCTTTCAGTGTTATAATACATATTTATACATACCGAAGCATCCAATACCATGGACCGAAAACCATCGCATCCAAAACCATGGACCAAAAACCATCACGTCCAAAATCATGTGCGAAAATCATGCACAAAACCATAGGTGGGTCCGCCCAACCTAACAAAGGGTCCAAAACCAAAATTTTCCGGGGCGCTACCTAGGACCCCATAAAGTGGGGCTACGGGTACCCCTCAAAACCCCTGTGACTCCCCCTTAACCCCCTGGTTAACTATGTGGGCTAGTCGTGGAAAGAATATAACACAACCCAACAGGGCCGATATATCACCGCTCCATTCTGAAAAATGACAAGTACAATAAGCGACATAGTCCTTACACCAGTACCAAGGTTGTGGTGAACAATGCTTTGGGCAACATCATTCCCCCATTCCTTCACTTGCATAGAGTGTTCAAAGTGGACCGCCCTATACCATGCTTCCCACCATTATTGAACACATCAGAGATAATACAGAACAACTCACTAGGGACCAAGTTTAATAGATGGAGGAACTCAACGCAATGGGGACCATTACTTCCTAAGGGGGGAGGAATGATCCAGGTGGATGTTGGTGGCCACTCCACCTATCCCACTTGGACCCCCACAATTGTCTCTTTCAGCTTTTCAGTTTCCTTAATTGTAGCACAATTTAATATTTTTAGTAGTTTTTTGGGTCCTGAACTTTTGGAGCCATTTTGAGGCCCTAAACGAGGTTTTTTTGGAAATATGGGAGCATCATGGGTCCATGGGACCCCATAAAGTGGGGTTAAGGGTACCCCTCAAACCCCTTGTGACCCCCCTCTAACCCCTCGGTTAACTACGTGGGCTAGTCGTGGAAAGAATATAACACAACCCAACATTCTCCCACTTGTTGTTTTCTTTCCACAGGGAGCCACAATAGAGCTTAGTCATTTATCTAGCCTAGCAACGCCCATTTTTTCTCTACACCAGGAGAAATTCTTAGAGCTCACAAATTTTGTCAATGCATCTGCAGTATTCTTCAAAGTGTCCACCTTTACCAGCAACACCATTTTGTCTTCTATCATATCCCTCACAAAGTGATACTGAACATCAATGTGCTTTGTCTGTGAATGATATGCAGGGTTCTTTGCCAAGAAAATTGCACTTTGGCTGTCACAGTCTATCCTTATAGCTTCCTGTACTAACCCCATACTTGAACACAATCTCTGCAACCAAACTGATTCCTTGCTTGCATGAGTGGCTGCCATGTCTTCTACCTTTGTAGTTGATAGTGCCACTACAGATTGTTTCTTACTCATCCAATTGACTACACCTCCAAATAGGTCAAACACATACCCACTTATAGATCTTCTCTGATCCATATCTCCAACCCAGTCTGCATCAAAAAATCCACGAAAATCCAATACTCTATCCAATCCTGGTCTTCCTTGGTAGCACAAACCATAATCACTAGTGCCATGCAAATACCTGAAAACCCGCTTCACTGCTGTCCAATGCTCCTTCCCTAGTTTTGACATAAACCTGCTCAATACTCCCACTTCATGTGTAATGTCTGGTCTAGTACAAACCATTGCATACATCAGGCTACCGACTACACTTGTATATGGAACACGGGACATGTCCTCTTCCTCTTCTTGTGTCTTGGGACACTGTTCAGCAGATAACCTCACACCTACAGGAATAGGAACCTTCACCGGTTTACTATCCTGCATATTAAACCTCTGCAGTATTGTCTTGACATACTTCCTCTGGTTTAACCAAAGCTTCCTCTTTGCCCGATCTCTTTTAATTTCCATGCCCAAAATATAGTTTGCAGCACCAAGATCTTTCATGTCGAATTTGGAGGACAATTTGTTCTTCAAATCCTCGATAATTTCTTTGTCATTTTCGACCAGCAACATATCATCCACATACAAGACCAGATAAATAACACGGTCACCAATTAAGTTAAAATACACACAGTGATATGCTTTGCTTCTGGTGAAGCCAAGTCCCTGTATAAATGTATCAAATTTCTGATACCACATCCTTGGTGACTATTTTAACCCATACAAAGACTTCTTTAACTTGCATACCAGTTATTTCTTACCCTTCACCGCAAAGCGTTCAGGTTACTTCATGTAGATCTCCTCTTCCAGATCCCCGTGAAGAAATGTTGTCTTCACATACATCTGTTCTACCTCAAAATCGAAAGCAGCAACAACAGATAAAAGTAATCTAATAGAAGTTACCTTGGCAACAGGAGAAAAAATATCACCAAAATCAATTCCTGGAACCTGGGAATAACCTTTTGCTACCAACTGAGCTTTGTATTTCTCCACTTTTCCTTCTGCATTTGTCTTCTTTTTGAACACCCATTTGCTTCCAATGGGTTTCCTTCCATCCGGCAACTCCACCAGATCCCAAGCCTCATTTTTGTGCAAAGATGCCATTTCATCAACCATGGCCTCTTTCCAGAGTTTTCCATCCTCTGAATCTATTGCTTCTTTCACAATTCTGGGATCATCATCAGTAATAGATAAAGCAAAATTTGAACAGAAAGTAGATGGACTATACCTTTCTGGTTGCCTTCTTTCTCGAACTGATCTTCTCACACCCAAAGATTGTGGCTCTTCATCTTTTGATTCTTCCTCCGCTGTAGAGTCTGATTCTTCCTCTTTTAGGTCAAACTATGTCTTCTAAGGTTCCTTTGGTTGAACTTCATGTTTAATAACATCTTTCACCTCTCTGAACACCACATCTCGACTGTACATAGCCTTCCTTGTTACTAGGTTCCAAAGCTTATAACCCTTTAAATCATCCTTATACCCAATAAAGATGCACTTTTTAGATTTACTATCCAAATTTGTTCTTTTCTCCTTTGGAACATGTACATATGCATCACATCCAAATACCCTCAGATGTGAAAGAGAGGGTTTCTTACCAGTCCATAACTCTTGTGGAGTCTTATCCTCCAAAACTGATGAAGGTGATCTGTTGACCAGGTAACATGCTGTCTCCACTGCCTCTGCCCAGAATTCCTATCCTAACCTGGCACCACTGAGCATGCTTCTTGCCCTTTCCATCAACGTCTTGTTCATTCTTTTTGCAACTCCATTTTGCTGAGGTGTATATGGATTAGTCTTCTGCCGTGCTATACCACACTTCTTGCAGAATTCTTCAAATTCCAACGTTATCTGTCCTCAACACCTTTATCATCTTCTCTATCTGGTTTTCCACCAAAGCCTTAAATTCTTTAAACCTATCAAAGACTTCAGATTTCTTCTTAAGGAAATATATCCATGTATTCCTTGAGAAGTCATCTATAAATGATACATAGTACATGGACTTACCCAGTGATGGAACCTTCACATGTTCAAACAAATCACTGTGCACAAGCTCTAATATCTGTTTCACCCTCTTACTACCAGAGGGGAAACTCACCTGATTCTACTTCCCATATACACAATTTTCATAGAAATCAAAATCCAGAGAGCTATTACACATGCCTTCTACCATGCACAAGCTCTAATATCTGTTTCACCCTCTTACTACCAGAGGGGAAACTCACCTGATTCTGCTTCCCATGTACACAATTTTCACAGAAATCAAAATCCAGAGAGCTATTACACATGCCTTCTACCATACCTTTACCATGAAGTATTCAAAGGCCCATCTCTCCAATATGTCCAAGCCTTTGATGCCACATCATGGTCTTTTCTCTAGAGACCACTAGATTTTCTGCTCCACTTTCAGGAACCACAAAACTGTTGCACCCATCAATAACAGTGCTACCTTGCAGCTTGTACAGAGTTCCAATCGGAACTACCCGCATCAATACCATTGCTCCCTGAACCATTTTGCAGGTATCCTTCTCGAACACTGCTTTTACACCTGCATCATCCAACTTGCTTACAGAAATCATATTTCTGGCCAATGCAGGAATATGCAGAACTCCCGGAAGTGTTCTAACCCTTCCTTGTAACATCAACTTTACTTTCCCACGACCAACAATTCTAGCCTTCCTATCATCCCCTAAGAAGACATCACCACCATCGTATTTCTCATACTCACAGAACCAGTCTCTATGGGGAGTGAAGTGAAGGGATGCACCTAAGTCAATCAACCATGCCTCATGATCTACATGTGTACTTGAAGAAGCCAAGTACACATCCCCACCTTAATCTGAGGTGGTTTTCGCCTCTGCAAAAGGAGCATCATCAAATCCCTTTCCTTTATTAGGAGCTTTAAATTTACAGTCCTTTTTGTAGTGCCCTTCCTTTCCACATTTCCAACACACCACTTTTACAGGTTTTCCTGGAGATTTAGATCTCCCACTTGATGACTTATTTTTGTTTCTGTTTTGGGACTGTCCTCGTACAGACAAGGCATCACCATTCTGGCTCTCTATATTTTTCCGTCTCATCTCCTCCGTCAGCAAGGATGAGACTATTTTATCAAACTGCAAGGCAGTTTCATTGCTACCTATTGCAATAACCAAACTATCCCACGAATCTGGTAGAGAACACAACAAACTGATGCACTTATCTTCATTTGAAATTTTAATATCAACAGATGCTAACTAACTTACCACAGTATTAAATGCATTCAAATTCTCTGTCACCGTGTCTCCATCTTTCATCCTCAGGTTTTATAGCTTTTTCTATAGGAACAATTTATTCACCAGAGACTTAGATTGGTACAAAGTCCCTAACTTGTCCCACAAAGCCGTCGCCGTAACTTCCCCTGATACATTCAGCAATACTGAATCTAAGACACACAATCGTATTGTGCTCTTTGCCTTCCGATCCAAATTCTTCCATTCTTCATTGGACACTCTCGTTCGTTTAGTACCCGGATCTACCGCGATCCACTAATCTTTATCCACCAACAGATCCTCCATCTTGAGTTTCCACAACTCAAAACTCTAACCATTAAATTTCTTGATCTCTATCTTTCCACTGCTCGCCATCTTCTTTCACCACCAGAATCGATTTCGCAGATCTCCCACTAAATAGGGTCTACCACAGGCCTGAGCAAAACCCCTCAGCAAAAAAGGCCTATTCTTGAAGCCAAAACAAGTCTGATACTAAATGTAGGTTTTAACACTGTACAGAAATTACCTGCATATGAATTCTAAAACACTGAAAATAAACAATGCGAGAGCATAACACATAAAACACATATACACAGAGATTTCCCCTGGATCCCAAAACTGGGACTACCAACTTGATTTTTCATTATGTTCCTTTCAATGTTATAATACATATTTATACATGCTGAAGCATCCAATACAATGGACCGAAAACCATCGCGTCCAAAACCATGGACCAAAAACCATCGCATCCAAAAAAATGTGCGAAAATCATGCACAAAACCATAGATCGGTCCGCCCAACCTAACAAAGGGTCCAAAACCAAAATTTTCTAGGGCGCTGCCCCGGACCCCATAAAGTGGGGTTACGGGTACCCTTCAAACCCCCTGTGACCCCCCCTTTAACCCCCTGGTTAACTACGTGGGCTAGTCATGGAAAGAATATAACACAACCCAACAGGGCCGATATATCACCGTTCCATTATGAAAAATGACAAGTACAAGAAGTGACATAGTCCTTACACCAGTACCAAGGCTGTGGGGAACAATGCTTTGGAGAACATCATTCCCCCATTCCTTCACTTGCATCGAGTGTTCAATGTGGACCGCCCTCTACCATGCTTCCCACCATTACTGAACACATCAGAGATTACAGAACAACTCACCAGGGACCAAGTTCAGCAGATGAAGGAACTCAACGCAATGGGGACCATTGCTTCCTAAGGGGGGAGGAATGATCTAGGTTAATGTTGGTGGCCAACCACCTATCCCACTTGGATCCCCACAACTGTCTCTTTCAGTTTTTCAGTTTCCTTAATTGTAGCACAATTTACTTCTTTTAGTAGTTTTTCGGGTCTTGAACTTCTGGAGATGTTTTGAGGCCCTAAACGACGTTTTTTGGGAAATTTGGGAGCAACATGGGTCCATGGACTGATGTTTCTATTCACAAAGTTGTTGGAAATATTGAGAGGGGGGTAAGGGGGGTGAATCAATATTTCTTTTTCAACTATTGTTTTAGCAATTAAAACATTTATATTCAGAACACAAGATGAACAACAAGTATAAATACTATTATTAATATAATCTTTGCAATAAAATAGATACAATATATAAATGGTTGCAATCAGTTGCCAAACACCAACTTGGACTTTTGTGAGGCTCCAACCTCCAAAGCACCAACTTTGTTTTGCCAAGGCAATAATCTTGGACTTAGAAGCACCAACTTCCAAGGACTCCAATCCTTCCAGTTCCTGAGGCACAAATCCCAAGGACACTAATTCTTCCTACTTCTGAGGCACCAATCCTTCCTACTTTTGAGGCACCAACCCCAAGGGTTCCGACCCAATCTTGTCAAGGCATGTTTGATAGTAATGTTTTGCTCTCAAAACTCTTCTTTACTGAGTTCTATCTATTTACAGCTTCACTGTAGTCTCCTTGCTACAACATCAATGACAACTAGTCTTCTTCTGAAGGAGTCTTTACAACTCTTCATACTGTCCACACAGAGTTTGCAATAGCCTTCATGATCTCTGATAATGTATCCACACAGCTTTAGTTAGTCTACTATTAGCTGCACTAAGCTCTGCATAAGAACCAACTTTTTGTTCAAGCATCTTCTCTAACTGTCACAGTAAATGCTTCAGCATGACTGCTTCTCTGCTGGCTACTTCTCCCTTCAAACAATGTTAGATAAAACTTTATTTATTACATCATAGAATTGTTCTTTAGACTGCATTGTGTACCTGATTAATTCATTATAGGTCTGAGTCTCTCACAGGGTAACACGATCAACAGAGATGCTCATCCTTCGAATGCTTCCTGTCCTGTTGGTCCCTTGACCCTTTTCTGTTCTGTTGGACCCTACAGCTGCCTCTGTTTCTTCCAGCTTTTTCACCAACCTTCAATTTTCCTTGTTCTCTGTTTTTATATTCCTGATGCCTCTGACCATTGGTTTCCTCTTTCCACTGGCTCTTTGGCTTTCTCAACGCTCGCTTGATCCTATGACTTCCCTCCTTTGGTCACTGTAGTTTCCTCTACGCTCACTTGCTTCTTCAGCTTCCCAATCCTTTGGTCGCTTTAGCTTCCTCTACCTATTCAAATTAACCAATGCTTCACGGACACATTAATTCAGAAGAGTGGGCCGAATTACAAAGAAAAAAATGTTGCATATAAAAACTATAACAGAGAGGCCCTTTTTCAATAATAATGTTCATACACTGGACTATATTGTTTACAGATGATTTCATTTGAGAGACAGTACCAACAAGGAGGCCCCACATGCCACGTAACCATCACACTCACAATCGCAATCATTTAGGCCCACTAAACTATTGGAACCGTTAATTTAAGCTTTTGGCCTTAAAAACCCCGGGCAACACATTTATCGGAATACATGGGAAAAACCAACCGAACGCTTAAGGTCAGACTTCAAATACATTACCCCCCCATCTATAGCTTCATCAGGTCCGCTCCTCCACAACGTTATCGTAATCGGCAATCGCGGCTTCCGGAAGTCCTTTATAAGTCGAGCCCATAACATCGCCGATGGCTGATGGCCGATTCCCCTGCTGGATGCGATATTATATAAACTATTGTTGATGAATCCATCGGGTCCACAACATATATCATAATCGACTCTTTCAATGCAGCAAGGCCTTAAACACTTGCGATATGGCGGATGCGATATAGTATTAAGCCATATTGCAATGTTGCAGCGGGTCCGCATACTTTATCGCAATCAGCGCTTTCAGGGGTGACAGCCCTTTGTATATTGCACTTACCGCGGATGCGATGTATCAATAGGGCATTTCATAATGTTGCAGTGGGTCCACAATCACATATTTTAATGTGGCAAGGCTTAGAGCTGGAATACAATGATACATATGAAATACACTGAAAATCGACTTTGAAACACTTAGCCTGACTTCCACGGTTTATACACTCGGACATATATATCGTTGGGTCCGCACACATATATCGCAGTCAGGGGTTTTGGGTAGTGGCACATATTAGAACCCGCCAATATGATTTTTCCTATATATATATATATATATATATATATATATATATATATACTCTGCCTCTGATAGTATATATTGCTCCGCTTCTTTAACTATTTTTATTATATACTGCTCTGTTGTTTCTCTATGTCCCCCAGTCTTTGTACTCTTCCACATATATATGTATTCCGCTCTTCTCTATGCTCCTCTGATAGTTCTTCTTTGGAATATATTACCCCGATACTCCTAATATGGCTCCTCTTGTAGCTCTGATAGCTCTGTTTATGCTCCTTCGATAGCTCTACTTTGATATTCTGCAATACTCCTCTTTTGATGAATTCCTCTTCTAATGACTTCTTCCTCTCGGTTCTTCTTGGGCATGTTTTACATGCAATGCTCCTCTAATGTGGCTCCTCTTTATCCAATGTCTTCCTTTGGCATTTCAATGTCTTTTAATGACCTTCTCTGATACCTTCATACCTTGATGGCTTCTATCTTTTCTGATATGCCTCTCTTGCTCTGATATTTTGCAATACTCTTAAGCACAAGCGATAGGCTTTCTTACTCATGGCTTGGCTTTCTTGATGGACTTGCTCCTATTTCTTCATGGATCTGCTCTGCTTCCCCTTGGCTTCATATCATCATCTAGTATCTAGAATATTTCCATATTGACATCAATGACAACCTAGGTCAACAATCTCCCCCTTTGTTATTGATGGAAATATTCTTCTTCTCTCCCCCTTTGACATCAATGGCAAAGGAGTGCTCTAGGACTCCCCCTATCAAAATGCTTCTATTCTTTATGAATGGTAGATCTTGATGGGTCTGTTACTCCCCCTGTCATAGTGCTCTCTCTTTTTTTTAACTCAAGATAGAAGGATTGATGCTTTATCATCAATTAGCACATTATCCCCTCTTCATGTCTCAGAACTGATTTATCATGGCTTAAACAATGCTTAAAGATGCTCTACTTCAATTCTTTCAACCAGATTGCAAATAGCTACACACCAAGTGTCCAAGCCCAGGTTTTTATGCTTCAATCCATATTTTGTTGTCTCCACAGTTAGAATTGAGAGGCCTTCATAGTCCGAAACAAGTGAAAATGCCACTGAAATTGTCTTACTTGCTATCTTTCTTCAGATCCGAGTTCCTTTATGTCTATGTGCTTCTCCTTAAGTCACTTCCATCAAATATTCAACATCATTGCATTTGGATGAAATGGTGAGAGGTTGTGCCTCACTATTGCTATATTTTCTAAGTGACCAGTATCAGCTTAAGTTATATTTGACTACACAACATTCTCCTTTCTATGAGCCATCTTTTCCTTGTGTTCTTGTACATATCTCTGCAAGTTATTTCCGCTAGCAGATTTAGATATCCAATTTGTGACTGTATTTAAAATTAATTTTGTTGATTTGCATCTTCTTTCAATGCTTCAGTTTTGTTATATGCTGACAGCTGCTATTACTTCAAACTCCATTCCAAATTTATTTTTTTGTTTGAAGGTTGCCTCTATTTTTGTCCATAATTTACCTGTTCTCACATTAAATCCCCGAGTCAAGACATAAACTTCTGTGATAACAACACCATAGTTGTTTTCCCTATTTCTTTAGTATTAGATGACATTCTCTGTTGTTCCAAGTTCTACTAAACATCTTCAACACCAGTCCAAAGAATAGTTAAGAGATCAAGTTCTTCAATGGAGTGCTCCTGAGAAATGATCTTTATCAATGAATGATTGTTAATATAGCTCAACAAGGATTTTATAAGGACCCTTTCACTAATAGCTTCTGCAATAATGATCAAGAATCACAGGCTCCCCCTAACTGTATGCATCATCTCTTTTGGCAGAGTCTTCCCATCAAATGCTCAGATTGTTGAAGGTCACGTCAACAACATGTGTTGTTGGCTAGAGAGTTCAAGAGACATTCGGATTTTATTTGCTTCCTTCTCCATACTTGTGTAACTTTCTTCTTTTGCATGGTTCTAGCTTATGTAAGAGCCCAGGTTAAGTTACAATCACGTGCCATATGACCAATTTTATGACACTTGAAGCATTCTACATTGTTCATGAATAAGAATTCATGATTTCTTCCTGCAAAATTGTTCCTTGGAGATTGTTGGGGACCATAATATCTATCTTTATGAGATGGTTGGGGACCATAACATCTATCTTTATGATATGCTTTACAATTTTTTGCCATGTGACCAAAGTTTGTACAAGAATAACAATAACCAAAAAATAAACTTTGGTACCTGGGAGATGGAGATTTCCTTGATGTACTTCTGAAGCCTTTCTGCATTGAGATCCTTTGATGATAACCATTGCTTCTCGCATCTTTGACATCATCTACATTTCTTCTTGGAGCAGGATTTCTTCCATTGTTGCCTTGATTTTTCTCCTTCCCTTTGCTGGAACTAGGAGCATCACCATTTCTTTCTAGCTTCTTCACATCCCTTTTGTTTGAAGCATTATTATTCTTGTTTGAGGATTCACCTGCATACTCGAGACCTGATTTATCAAATGGACATCTTTGATAGCTGAGCATGTCATCCAAGGCTTGAGAGCTCTTCAAGATTTTGTTCATCCCTTCAACCTTTTTTCTGAGGAAGACAATCTCTTCTTCCAATCTTTCACACTCATTATTCTTCTTAGCAATTTGTTTCTCAATTTCTTCCTTGATACAAGTAGCTTCATCTGCTTCTATTTTAAGGGAGATGATATCTGACTTCATTTTGAAGATTTCTTCATTTTCCTTTGCTAGACTACTCTCCATTTCTTCCTTGATCCTTGTAGCTTTACATGTTTCGGCCTTGAGAAGTTTGATGTTAGATTTTAATTTGAAGATTTTTTCATCCTTTGCTTTTAGTTGACATATCATGGTGTTTCTTTCCTTTCCTGCTTCATCAACCTGTCCTTCTATGATTTCCAATGCTTCCATTGTCTTCTCAGCTCCTTGTGCTTGTTTCCTTGTTTCTTGTAGTTGAGATTTGATAGAGGAGACCTCTACCTTGTACTGACCAATCTCTTCTTCAAGTTTGTTCAGGCTCTTGTGCCTTTGTTCAAGTTAACTTGATAAGGTATCTTCCCATTTCTTTGCTTTATCCAATTGATTTGTCATGGATATGACTTCTTCATGATGCTTTCTTTTGCTTTGATGAAATTCCTTCTTAAGCTTGGCAAGATCTTCATCCCTTTCTTGTACTTGAAGCTTGACAAGGTCAACTTTCTCCCTTGTTTGATCTTGGTCACCAACTAGTGCTATCTTCTTAAGTTCCTCAGTTTCCTTTTTCAAATTGTTAATCTCTTCCATGGTAGCCATAAGTTGAGCGAGGAGATCTTCTACAAAATCTTTTTCATTCTATTCATCTTCTAAGTCTGCTTTAGCCTTGATGTCATCATTCTCATTTTCAGCTTCTATGATGGGTTTTGGATTTCCTTCTTGATTTCCATAATCTTCTTAATTGATGGTCATGGTCAATACTCCTTTTGAGTGAAGGTCATGAAGTTTGTCCCATATACCCTTTGCTGATGAATATTTTCCTAGATTGTTCTTTATAGAATTAGGCAGCCCATTCAAGATTGCCTTCATTGCTTTTGCATTGTACTCCTTGGATTCTCCATCCATCCTACTATCAACAATCATTGATTTCCAAATTTCATTGCCTTGAGTTTGTAAGAAATTCCTTATTCTTGCTTCCCATATATTAAAGTTCCCATTGAACCATGGAGCCTCCTAAAATTGATTGTCTTCTATTTTAGTGGTAGAGGGAGACACATCCTTAGGAAGATTGGAGTCTTTCTTCCTTGACTTCGCCATTTGTGTTCTAAAGATCAACCTTCAAGCTGTTAGGATTTGAATGAAGGTAATAGCTCTGATACCAATTGTTGGAAATACTAAGAGGGGGGTGAATCAATATTTATTTTTCAACTATTGTTTTACCAGTTAAAACATTTATATTCATAACACAAGATGAACAACAAGTATAAATGCTTTTATTAATATAATCTTTGCAATAAAATAGATACAATACATAAATGGTTGCAATCAGTTGCCAAGCACCAACTTGGACTTTTGTGAGGCTCCAACCTCCAGAGCACCAACTTCCAAGGACTGCAATCCTTCCAATTCCTGAGGCACCAATCCCAAGGACACCAATGCTTCCTACTTCTGAGGCACCAATCCTTCCTACTTCTGAGGCACCAACCCCAAGGGTTTCAACCCAATCTTGTCAAGGCATGTTTGATAGTAATGTTCTACTCTTAGAACTCTTCTTTATTGAGTTCTGTCTGTTTACAACTTCATTGTAGTCTTCTTGCTACAGCATCAATGGAAACCAATCTTCTTATGAAGAAGTCTTTACAACTCTTCATACTATCCACACAGAGTCTGCAATAGCCTCCATGATCTCTAATAATGTCTCCACACAGCTTTATTGAGGCTACTATTAGCTGCACCAAGCTCTGAATAAGAACCAACTTTCTGTTCAAGCATCTATTCTAAATGTCACAGTAAATGCTTCAACATGATTGCTTCTCTGTTGGCTACTTCTCCCTTCAAACAGTGTTAGATAAAACTTTATTTATTACATCACAAAATTGTTCTTCAGACTACATTGTGTACTTGATTAATTCATCACAGGTTTGAGTCTCTCACAGGGTAACACGATCAACAGAGTTGCTCGTCCTTCGAATGCCTCCTGTCCTGTTGGTCCTTTGGCCCTTTTCTATTCTATTGGACCCTACGGCTGCCTTTGTTTCTTCCAGCTTTTTCACCAAACTTCAACTTTCCTTGTTCTCTGTTTTTATATGCTTGATGCCTCTAATGGTTGGTTTCCCCTTTCCACTGGCTCTTCAGCTTTCTCAATGCTTGCTTGATCCTATGACTTCCCTCCTTCGGTCGTTGTAGTTTCCTCTACACTCGATTGCTTCTTCGGCTTCTCGATTCTTCAGTCGCTTTAGCTTCCTTTGCCTATTTGAATTAACCAATGCTTCATGGACACGTTAATTCAGAAGAGGGCCAAATTACAAAGAAAAAAATGTTGCATATAAAAAATATAACAAAGAGGACCTTTTTCAATAATAATATTCATACACTGGACTTTATTGTTTACGGATGATTTCATTTGAGAGACAATACCAACAAGGAGGCCCCACATGCCACGTAACCATCGCACTCGCAATCACAATCGTTTAGGCCCACTAAACTATTGGAATCGTTAATTTAAGCTTTTGCCCTTAAAAACCCTGAGCAACACATTTATCGGAATACACAGGAAAAACCCGACCGAATGCTTAGGGCCGGACTTCAAATACATTACACCTGCATCTATAGCTTCATCGGGACCGCTCCTCCACAACATTATCGCAATCGGCAAATGCAGCTTCTGGAAGTCTTTTATAATTCGAGCCCACAACATCGCCGATGGCTGATGGCCGATTCACCTGCTAGATGCGATATTATATAAACTATTGTTGATGAATCCATCGGGTCCACAACATGCATCGCATTCGGTGCTTTCAATGCAACAAGGCCTTAAACACTTGAGATATGGCGGATGTGATATAGTATTAAGCCATATTGCAATGTTGCAACGGGTTTGCATACTTTATCACAATCAGCGCTTTCAGGGGTGATAGCCCTTTGTATATTGCGCTTACCGCGGATGCAATGTATCAATAGGGAATTTCATGATGTTGCAGCGGGTCCGCAATCTCATATTTTAATGTGGCAAGGCTTAGAGCTGGAATACAACGATACATATGAAATACACTGAAAACGTGCTTTGAAACACTTAGCCGGACTTCCACGATTTATACACCCATACATATATATCGTCGGGTCTGCACATGTATATTGCAGTTAGGGGTTTCGAGTTGTGGCACATAATAGAACCTGCCAATATGTTTTCTCCGATATATATATATATATATATATATATATATATATATATATATATATATATATATATATATCTATATATATATATATATATATATATATACATATATACACTCCGCCTCTGATAGTATATATTGCTCCACTCCTTTAACTTTGTTTATTATATACTACTCTATTGTTTCTCTATGTCCCCCGTTCTTTGTACTCTTCTGCATATATATGTATTCTTCTCTTCTCTATGCTCCTTCGATACTTCTTCTTTGGCATATATTACCCCTGATACTCCTGATATGGCTCCTCCTATAGCTCCGATAGCTCTGTTTATGCTCCTCTGATAGCTCTGCTTTGATATTCTACAATACTCCTCTTTTGACGAATTCCTCTTCTGATGACTTCTTCCTCTCGGTTCTTCTTGGGTATGTTTTACATGCGATGCTCCTTTGATGTGGCTCCTCTTGCTCCAATGTCTTCCTTTGGTGTTGCAATGTCTTTTAGTTACCTTCTCTGATACCTTCATACCTTGATGGCTTTTGTCTTTTCTGATATGCCTCACTTGCTCTGATATTCTGCAATACTCTTAAGCATAAGCGACAGGCTTTGATATGCCTCCTTTGTTAACTCCTCCGTTAACAAACTCTTACTCATGGCTTGGCTTTCTTGATGGCCTTGCTCCTGTTTCTTCTTGGATCTGCTCTACTTCCCCTTGGCTTCATATCATCATCTATTATCGTAATGTAGTCCTTGGATAGATATTTCTAACGAGCTATTGTGCGCGTCAAACAGAGATCGTATGCCAAAGTTACGACCCCAGGAAGTTGATGTACCAATTTACCTGAAACAGGGCCCATAGTTTGGCATTTCATCTCCTAGGGTTAGGTTTTTGGATGTTTAGGGTTTTCTATTGTTTCTCAACAATAAATAGGCCTTTGAGCCTCATTGTAAGATAGTTTAGAGGCATGTAGCCGCCACATCCCTTCTCAAAGATAAGCTACCATCGCCCTAGCTGGTTTATTTCCATTTCTGTTTGTAACAATATTTCAGTATTTTACATTAATGAAATGAAGTATTATTTCTGTTGCATATATGTATTTAAGGTTATTTCTATACTTTATTACGTTCTTGTTTAAATCTAGATCAGGAAGAGTTAAGAATGCAGAGACAAGTTCTGTTAGGACAAGTTAAGACTTCATATACAAGTGAATAGAGGATGAGTTAAGTCCTTAATTAACTCGGTTCACAACTAAAGGAAATCAAGGAGTAACTCGAGCTAGCTAACTAAGAGCTAGTCCAAGTGTAATTGAGACTTGCTCTAGTTAAATGGAAAAAGGAACGCATTGCACTTGTGTTAATAAAAATTTGAACTTGGACTCCTTGCATGAATCAAATATCTATTAAGGAAAGAAAATAATTAAGGCATATATTGATGATTCTTTATTTTTGGCGGAGTGCATTGGATGAGGAGCGAAGATCAGATTTCAAAGAGCATAAGTCGAGCCTACTTTCAACATGAAACAATTGTGTGTGTGGATCTATATCAAGAGGTAGGTTCAAGAGCATCCTCTCAAAAGCAACAATGATCCAGGAGTAGGATGATAACCACTATGGAGTTGATATTAATTTCTTAGATGTTGTTTGCTGGTTGTAGTATCAACATACTAAATTTGTGAAAGAAATATTTGTTAAAAGAACAATCAATAAAAACCCCACAACAAAGAAAGTAGGTTTTCCCATTTAGGTTTCTTGGGTAAAACACTAGTGTAAAATTTGTGTGTGTATGTGTTTTTATCTCAAGTATATTTGGTTGCATGTTGAATGTTAAGAAAATTTGTATCTTGGTGAAAGTTAAACTTGGTTTTAGTTTTCAGTTGCCTTGAATTTTTAGTAAATTCATTTAAGGCATTTTATAGTTTCAATAAAATTGACACTTTAATGTGGGTGGCCTTGAAAGCATGTTGGCTAACTTTTTTATGTTTCCCTTCTTATACTTGATTACTAAAGAAAACTATTGTGGAAACCCCATCCACTTGTAATGCTTGGTCTGTTGTTTCTTACTCTATTCCTAGAGGTATTGTAATGGCTATTGATATATGTGTATTAATTTATCCTTTCCCATCAAACAATACTTCCACTTCTTCACAACTTGAACTAAGGCATAGAGCTCCTTGTCATAGGTAGGGTAGTTAAAAAATACCCCATGAAATACTTCAAATTGGTAACATTTATGCCTTCCTCCCTACATGAAGACCACTCCCATAACATACCCATTCACATTTGTCTCCATTTCAAATGGTTTTTGTAAGTTTGGTAATGTTGAAATTGGTGTTTGACTGATCTTCTTATTTAGCTCTTTAAATTCCCTATGTTTCTCCTTCCCCTCTAGAAACTTTTACCACTTGTTGTTATGGCTACCGTTGAAAACAAGGCTATTAATTTCATCAATTAATGTGTTTCCCCAATGAAACTCTTAAATTTAGAAACATTAGTAGGTATTGACAATTTCATGATGGATTTCATCTTGGAAAGTTCTATCTTTAGCTATCCTCGACCTATCACATAGTCTATATACACCAAGGATAACTATGCAAACTCACACTTCTTGATATTTTCCAATAGTTGGTGCTTCTTTAATGTCTCCAACACTTGCATTAAATGTGATATGTGCTCCTCCTAGGTAGCACTATATACCGATATGTCATCCAAATAGACAATAACAAAGGAATATATAAAAAGGGGCAATATATCATTCATTAACCTCATAAGCCCAATTTGGTGCATTGCATAAATTGAATGGCATGACTAACTCATAAAAACCTTGCCTCATTTTGAAGGTGTTCTTCTATGTATCTTCTTCTTTGACTCAACCATGGTGAAGTATTTTTCTTACTACAATTGATCTAGAAAATCATCAATCCTAGGTAGTGGGTACCTGTTCTTGAGCATGATTTTGTTCAACGCCCTATACTTAATACACATTCACCAAGTCCCATCCTTTTTTGGCACTATGATGATGGTGTTGTCTAGGCAATCCTCACTGCAGACAAAGACAGTCCCTCTAGCCCAATGAGTGGGACTAGCAACCTACATGAAAATCTACTAGGCACTTTCCTAAGTCACAATCGAAATAGGAGAAGAGGAAGATGGCCTACCTAGTTATGATGCTATAACATCCTCCTTTGTTGAAGACCTCGAATCACTTGCACCACGGGCTCGTTCCTACTTCTCACAACATTTGAATTCTTGCATACGAGATCAGGACACAACAAAGCATGCAAGTACAAATAGAATAACTGAAAGTACCCTACTTAACAAATCAAGGAGTATTAAGATAAATGATGCATTAACATCCACATTTATGGAAAATGAACCAACAGTTGTATATATTAATAGAATAAAGGAGGAAGCATACAACCAAGCCTCGATGTCAATAAGCTCTCCTTGAGTGAATGTCCAAGTCCAAGCTAAAGCTCTCCAAGGGCTCCTTTTCCAAGGAAAATGAGTAGCATTTAGGCACAATCTCAGCATAAGGGTGCAAATAGCCAAAGACCAACCATTTGCAAATGGGAGAGGATGAATATATAGGCAGGGAAAGGGAGTCAGGATCTCTCCAAAGATAGGAGAAGGCCTTCATGTCAAGGAGGTAGCTCATAGGGATAAGACTAAGAGGCCAAGTTGAGAGAACTTGAACTCCTCCACGTCGAGCAACATCCATCCAATAATTCTAGAAGCCTCTAGATCACGAAGCTTCCTGTCCTATTTGGGAAAATTTCCATTTAGGGATCATTGCTAGTATCCAAGAAAAAAGCACACTCGCATCACGGGGCTAGTATAGTTCAACTAGTGACCATCGTGGTTTTTAGTGTCAGGGGACAATGATGCAAAAATTAGTGTTTTAGAGCCATTTCCTTCAAGGGAAGCTCAAGGCATTTTTCCATTATTTTTTTAGGGAGGATCTCAGCTGAATATCTAGATGAGTACACTGCATGATGGTCATGTTTTGGGCACTTCGAGGTATGTCACAAGGAAGTGCAGGAGGTGTGACAAAATATTGTGTAACATATGCCCCCTAAAGCATGAAGGTAGAACATGGAGTGATGGTTGATATGATTTACGATCTTTTGAAAGGACAAGAACAAACAATGTCAAGAGACCTGCAAATCAAGGATGCATATACATATACATATATGATATCAAAACATGAATCCACGACATGGACACAACCATCTGGATAGTAAGGACTATGTGAAAGGATCCATGGTATGGGTGTAGCCATCCAAATGAAAAGGATCATCTGTAAATCTAAGATCCAAGGTATGGATGCAGGTATCTGATATAGAAGGATCCTCATAAATGTAAAGTCCCCACGGTATGGTCACAGCCATCTGTATAGTAGAAACATGTGTACAATCATGAGTAATACATAACTCCACGCAGCCTGAGTCACATCAGACAAGACTCGGGGTCTTGCGCTCCATTCCAACCCGATCAAAACACGAATTCTAACATGATATTAGTGTTAGTCATTTTTTTCCTGTCACTAGTGATCAAATATGCTTTTACCAAGTTTGTATGGGTCTCATGGTCAAATTTTATCATGTCACTAGGTTTTCAGAATAAAATTTGGTCACTGGTTAGTTTGTCTAGGTTTATCTCTATTCTCTCAAAAATATCACATGCCGGTTTCTTACATCACTCAGATGAGTGTATCATCATAAAGAGAATGTCATCATCATGTTAGTCATCACCATCAGGACTTCACTCAGTCTAATGTCTTCATTAGGTCATTAGGGTTTCAAGGTCCATTTTCATTTCATGCATAAAATTCGGCATAGGATGAGTTGTGATAAGCAACTCTTTTCAATAAAATTTTATGTGATTTCATAAGTGCTTCATGGCTACACTCTCAAGGTTCCAAAATAAAGAAGTTTCACTGTTCAAAAAGGTAAAAGAAGTTAAGATTTCAAATCTTCAAGGTGGTCAAGTTCGAAAAGAGTGAAAGTCATGTTTTGACCCAAAAGTCCCAAACATATTTCATTTGCATCCTTACCTCCTTTGTTTATTTATATCTCTCCTCCTTTAGTGAAAAAACATGTGTTTTGTAGGTAAATTTGGCAAAAAATCCTTTGGCATTGTGCATATGTGAACCACGCTGTGTTTTTTGGATTGGTGTTGTGCATCGGTGAACTGTGCTATGCTTTGGCGCTGCACATCTTTCAACTGCGCTACGCACAGAACAGAGTGGCCCGAAACTTGCCAAAAATCACCCAAACTCCAAATCAAATATTGCATTCTGTTTTTTTTGTTCTTCTAATATATTCAACAAGTAAGTACCATCATCTTACTCCATCTTTTATTTTGGGAAAGCAAATTAAAATGGTGAGTTTTTCAGCTAGAACATTTCAAACTTTAAAAATTTCCATCTCTCACCTTTGTTTTTTATATAAATCGCCATATCATCCACCAAGCAACTCATTTACTTTCACTTTACCCCACCTTTCCACAAACCCTAGCTCTTACCTATCAATTTGAGCAATTTTCCTAGCATGATTGTTTTTAAATTCTCTTACTCATTTCCCTCACTCATTTCACTCCATTCAAATTTCAAAAGACTTTAAAACCCCTGCCCACATCCCAAAATTTTCCTATCACCATTTACCTTCCCTCATTCTCTCATTCCACCATTTCACTCATTCCTCATTGTTTTTTCCACTTTCCTGTCATTTAGGTTTTTTAAAATGGAGGGAGATTCTTCACCATCAGAAAAGTCATAAATGAGGGAGGATATTGAGGTATGAACCCACAAAATGCAATGAAATTAACTCTTCACCATTCATCAAACAATGATTTGAAGATGTCAGTTTCCTAGGGTTTTGTCAAAGAGTGGGTGAAGTTGGTTTTCATGAGCAGCGCACTGATTGGATTGCCACCAACCTAAAGGAAGAAAATTCCACTATAGTAGGGATTGAATTTACATTATCAGTAGCTGTTATCTCTCTTGCCACAAGGATACCTATTCATGGGGAGTATTGGTTCAACGGCATGACCCTAGACCTTGAGCAATACAAACCTTTCTTAAAATTAGCCTACAGAGAGTCTTATTCACACATCATCGCATTCAAATACTTGTTGGAAAAGTATGCGCCACCGATGAAGGTTATAATGAAGTTTTCACCTATGAGTGGATATTTTCCAGACTGTATTGATACCACATCAGGCTACTAATGCATTTCACAGCTATGAAACCTATCAACTTGTGTAACTACTTGTGCAAAAGTCTTATCAAAATGTATGAAAAGGTACAAATAAAAAGAAAAGAACACTACCCTAGCCTTTTCCATCACAGTTTGATAAAATTTGTAGTCCTCCATTAGTTGGCAGAAAAGAACATGGCATGGGATACCTTCATAGAAACAACTTTGCAGTGGCATGAAACTACTTCATCAAGTCATCATCAACACACATCAGCACAACATATGGAGGTAGGGTTATCAAGAAAATCCGAGGAAGTTGCCAAGGCACCTAGACCTGAGGTGACCAAAATATATTAGAGATGGAAAAGGCTTGTGTTTACTTCTCAAGTTGAGAAAAGGGCCAAGACTTCTACATCAAAACAACAGGGATCACATGTATATGATGAGGAGCTAATTGATCATGATTTTGAACTAGTTGATTTGGAGGCAGAAAATGAACCTTCAAACTTGCAACAAATTATCAAGGAGAAGGATTCCCAAATCAAAGATCTCATGGACAACATGGCAAGGTCTAGATTCATCATTTCCTTCCTTGATCAAGAAAATAGTTAGCTCAAGGCCAAACATCTAATCATGGAGAAAGAGCAATCTAAGATGTTGCAACAAGCAGACAAAGGTAAAACAGTGACTGAAAATGATGAACATGATGAACAGGAAAATCAAGTTGGAAATAAAAAACCAAGGACCAAGGGTCTCAAAAGGGCATTGAAGAAAGAAAAAGAACAAAACCTACTAGATGAAGACTTGGAAATTGAAGACAGAATTGCCTTGGAAATCAATGAAGACAGAGAGTATTGGCTAGGTAAGTTCAATGGCCACCTAGAGTAGCTTCTTGAAAAATCTTATAGGGACAACCAACCATTAGGCACATGGCCCACCACTATCAAACTAGAAACATGATTTGCAACAGCAAGCTCAAGCAAATGAAAAACAACCTAAAGGAAACCCTAAAAGAAAAAAATGAGAGGGATAACTTGGAGATGCTTGCTGAAGCATCCATAAGAGCAAAAAATACCTCATTTTGTACTTCATGACCAATTTTGGGAGTTTTTTGAGTTTTTTGTGAATTTTGGAGCAAAACTCAAAAATTGGACTAGTCACAGAAATGTAACACCTTGCTGTTGCGCTTTTTCTTTAGGGCTCCAAATGATAAGTGGCTTGAATTTTTGGAAATATGGTGGCCTGCTCTAAAAACCAATTTCATCATATTTCTCAGACAAGCCTCAGATTTTGAGAAAAAATGAGAAAAAGGGGTCAAAAATCAACAATTTTCCCCTCTTTTTGGCAAGCGCTGTGCTTTTGGAGACACCTTGGGAGAATCAAATTTTGAACGCCTTCCCATGGGTAATTTTCAAAAATTCAAGATGTTCGAGAAGATAGATAGGCAAGGCTAGTTCACTGTTCTCTCAGATTTCAAATCTGACTTCAGAAAGGCACCTAAAAGTGGCCTCCAAGTTGGCGCAGTGCTTCTGTAATTTTCTGAGTTTTTATTTAAAAATTCCAACTGTGTAATTTCTCAGGTTTTTAGTTTGACTTGGTCAAAGTTAAAATCATTATGTAACTTCAGTAGTTCGAAGTTTAGATGATGTAATCATGAATAAATAGGCATGATAGGTTGTTTTTATGGTTAATTATGCCTCATAAAGGAAGCAAAACTCAAATCAAAGTCTAAGAGAAGAGTTTGTTTTTGACCTTCTCACTCTCACTTGTTGGTTGAGAGATTCTTGGAAACAGTTCCACCACTTAGGGATTCGACCCCTAAAGGTGGGGAAGTTGTTTGATTGAGTCTATATGTATCATTTCTCATTCAGAGAGAAGGGTTGGACTTTAGAGGAGAGGACTTGTATCTTATGCTTTCATATAGTTAATCAAGGAGCAGTTGCAGCTATTTTTCAGGAATACTTGTTCAGTGAGTTTGTGGTGTTGTTTTCCTTCTATATCAGTTTCTTATGAATGAATTCATCTCTCTTAACATGTTTTTCTTTCCTCAGTGATTTTCCTTACAATTATATAGGCAAAATTCTTTAGATTCAAAGCTTTATTTATGTGGAAAATCATGTTTGTGTATTTCTTCTTCTAGATTAATGAATTCATGGTAATACATGCTCATTATGATTTCTTAAGCTTTCAAAACCTACACTATATTGACCAAATCTTAATCCATCACAAGGCATTGTTATCTTGCTCCTCTTTATGCCTGCTACTGCAAACCCAAAAGACCTTAACTTAATTGCTTCTTCTCATCCCTAGTCCAGCAACCTAAAAACCCTAAATTTTCAAAAACTCAACCAAAACTATCATATCTAGCCTAAAATTCATTTCTCTTCCAGTTGCTGACTGTGAAAACCTTAGAGAGATCCCTCTATAGTTTAGCAGGGCTAGTTGTTGAGCTACAAGTGGTTTGAAGTTACCTCTTTCGATCTCCTCCTCAACCTTGGACATTGTAGGGGCTAACACTTTGGTGCCGTTGCCAGGGAAATGACTAATATATCATTCTTGGGATTCATTCTATTAGAGAATTCAAGAAGACTGGTTTTGTAGGTGACAACTTCCAGTATCTAAAGATAGGTTGATTTAAGAAATTTCATCAAGTTTAAGGTGTGAAAATTATGGCTCCTAAAAGACATACTAGGTCAAATCCTAACCCAAATCCACCTTTTATTGTTGATGACCTAGAAAAACTACTCAAAAAACTCAAGTCACCTATCTCTAAAAGTGTAGCTTGAAAAATAAAAAGGACTACTTCTTTGCCTAAAAATTATTCACTTTTGAGCATCTTTCTTTTGATATTCAGTTAGAACTATCTCTTTCAAGGTCAAAATCTGAGTCTTGCCTTTCTGAAGTATTATTTGAACCTTTTCAATTTGATTCTCATCTCCTTTCTTCTGAATCCCTCTTTTCTAAAGCTGATCATGAACTATGGTTAAACTTTGATAAACTCCAGAGTCTAGCTGACCAACTTCAAATTACCACTGAAAAGGCTTACATCCAATATCAGCTTGAAAACCTAACTACTTCTTCATCCTCTACTGCACCTCCAAATACATCAGCTACTTCATCTCTTCTTCCACCACCTCCATTAGTGTCATCATCTTTACCTACACAGCCCATTGTAGTACCTTTACTACATCCTCCAATAGTCATGGCTCAGTTCACTCCTCTGATCTTACCTCCTCAACTTGCTAATCTATTTCAAAACTGTGGCCAAAGACTCCCTCTATTTGATGGAAGTTTAGAAATAATAGCCCAACAACATGTCGACAAATTGGTAGATTTTATTGATCTTGAAGAGGTTGATGAAGAAGATGCTAAGATGAGAATCATAGCTCAGAGTTTTTCTGGAGATGTGAAGAAATGGTTTCGTAGTTTGGCTGCTAATTCTATCAATAGCTCTCAGAGGTTGATAGAGTTGTTCTTAGCACGATGGCAAGAAAAGAAAAATCCACTGCAGATTTTGGTTGAGTACAATTCTATGAAAAGAAATCAAAATGAGACAATCCAAGAATTCACAACAAGGTTCAATATGGTGTATAATTCCATTCTTGACGATATGAAACCTCCTCCTAGTTTAGCACTTCTCCACTATCCTAATGCCTTCGACCCAGACATGGCATATCAGCTTAGGGAGAGAGATCGTGCAACTCTAGAAGAAATGCAGTAAGTGTCAAAGCTAATATTCTCATCAAGAAATCTAAAACAAAGCCTGAGAGACTAAAAAGAAATTTGTCTTTAAAGAAGAGCCCTCCTCATCTTCTGATGTAAAATTTGATGCTCTGATCAAAAATATGGAAAGAATGATGGACAGAATGTCTATAACAGATCAACAAGTGGAGCCTTCAGTAAGGAATCCAAATTTTCGAGGATAGCAACAACAGTGGTTCATAAATAATGAAAAAGAGTAGCGAAATCAAGATCCTCAGGGACAAGTAAGGAGTCCATTTCAGCAAAATTACACCAAAGGGTAGGAAGAAGATGAAGAGGAAATTGTAGAAGAAAATCATTTCTTTGAAGAAGATGAGTTGCCTACTTTTCTGACTAAGGAAGATCATTTTTCTCAGGAGTATTTCATACCTAGCGATCAACATCTTGTACTTGTAAGTGATGATCTATGGCCAGTGAAAACCAAAGAATACCAAAGAGGATATCAGAATGTGCTCAACCATTTATAGAAGCGTTACAATTTAAGACATAGAAATGCACCTGTCACATTAAATTTGAAGAGGCAGAATCCACAGGAAGATAAACAAAGCAAAGAAACAGCCCATGCAAATCAAAATAAAGAAAGGGAGATTGTCATATTGAGCCAGGATAAAACTAATGAAGCCTCTACGAGCAATGTGAGGAAGGATAAGGAGGTTCAAAGTGAAAGTCATAAGAAGGAGTCTCAAACTAAAGGGCAGATTGAAAAGAAGGACATCACTGCAAAAGAGGTAGATAAGCAATCTAATCTATTTAGTTTAGAGAATGAAATTTCCAAGTTGAAAGTTTCAATTCCTCTAACTAAATTAGTAAATAATGATAAGAATAAGTTTCAGATTGCTAAAATGTTGAAGGTAGACCAAATGTCAGACACAATAAATGTTGCCGATAATGAGCCCACAATTCTATTTGGACTAGCCGTTGACGAAAGTCTTCAAGATAGTGAAATACCTCCTTTCTATCTTAGTCTCAAACTTCATGATTTCATCCTCCATAACGCTATGCTAGACTCTGGTGCATCGCATAACCTTATGCCAAAAGTCATTATGGACAAACGAAGATTGAGTATCACCCGACCTTATCATGACCTCTACCCATTTGATTCGGGAAGAGTGAAATGTATTAGCCTTATCAAAGATTTAGTAGTGTCCCTGGACCAAATTCCGACCAAGAATGTGTTGATCGATGTAGTTGTCATTGATATCCCTCCTCGGTTTGGTATGTTGCTCTCATGGTCTTGGAGGGAAAATATGAAAAGAACCTTACAACTTGATTTTTCATATGCTACTATTCTAGTATTTGGGTAGCTTAGAAAACTCTATCGAGAGAAGAAGATGAAATTCATGATTAGTAGCAAAGAAAAACCCATTAATCACCCCATACATGTTGTACATATTGATCTAGACTCCTTCATTTTGTATAGTGATATGAATTCAGTAGATGATGATTGTCAGCTTGTAGAAATTTTAGAAGTTTCGGATGTTATAAGTAGTGTACAGAAAGTTTTGGTTGCTGAAGAAAAGCAAAAGAATGAAGAATGTTTTCAACCTAAAAATTCTCTTGAAAAGATTGTTGAGTTAGTGCAGAAAATAGAGTTTGTTGAGACAGCGAGTCATCCTCCAAAAGATCAAACAGTTCAACCTTCCGAAGTTCTGTTTCTGGATGAAGAAAATGGTCTTTGGACCATGGAGTTTGATGGTGCATTGGGAAAAGGAGTTGGGATTGGTGTGTGGATTCATGGTCCATTGCATCATTCATGTAAAATTCCATGCAATGTAAGAATGAGTTCTTATAAGTTAGATTTTGATTGCTCAAACAATGAGGTAGAATATGAAGCATTGATTGCTAGCCTCAAAATTCTGAAAAAGTTAGGAGAAAAGAAAATTTATGTTTATGGCGACTCCGATTTGGTAATCAAACAAGTGAAAGGGGAATATCAGGCCAAGCATCCAAGAATGAGAGCTTATCGTAATGTTTTCCTTGACATCCTTAAAAAAAATTTAGAATATACCTTGACTTTGGTTCCTGGAATTCAGAATGTTATAGTTGATTCTCTTGCTACTGCAGTTAGTATGGTGAAGATTCCCATTCACTCTAATCAGAAGTATTAAATTCATGTTAAACATCGCCCAGTTGTTCCTGATAATATGAGATATTGGTAGGTGTTTTGGGATGAAAAACAGATCAATAATTTTCTGCAGATGGAAGATGAATTCCAGAATTCCCGCATTGATGATGCATCTAATATGAATGATCCAGAAATTGAAGCAACTGAGATTGAAATATTGCAGTTGAAGGAAAATAACATTCCAAGAGGTCTTGTACCTTTGGAAGAGTTATTTTATCGAGATGATGTTGCTAAAAATCCCACCATGGTCCCCACAGAGAAAGGTGTCAAAGATGTGAACATTGGTACAACAAACAAGCCTAAGATTGTCAAATTGTCAAAGTCCTTATCTCCTGAGATGAAAAGTAAGTACATTTCTTTGATGCCAAAATTCTCTGATGTATTTTCTTGGGACTATTCAGATTTAAATGTGTATGACAAGAACATCATTCAAAACACTATTACGGTCAATCCTGATCAAAAGCCATTTCGCCAAAAACTGAGGAGGATCAATCCTAAGTTACTACCATCAATTGAAAAATAGGTAAATAGACTTTATAAATATGGTATTGTAGTTCCTATACAATTTTCTGAATGGATGTCCAATCTTGTGTCGGTGAGAAAGAAGATTGAAGAGATTCGTCTTTGCATTGATTTCAAAAATTTAAACAAAGTATCCTTGAAGGACAATTATCCCTTGCCAAAGATGGATCATATTCTTTAGAGGGTAGTTGGGTCTTCTAGGATGTCATTGCTTGATGGATATTTTGGGTACAATCAGATTTTGGTGCATAAGGATGATCAGTTGAAAACAACCTTCACAACACCATGGGGTACATTCATGTATGCCAAGATGCCATTTGGATTAAAGAATGTAGGAGTGACTTTTCAGTGGGCTATGGACATAGCTTTCACCAATGAAAAGGATGTATTTCTGGTTATTTATTTAGATGATCTCACAGTTTTTTCTAAATATGATGAAGACCATTTACATCATTTGAGAATTGTCTTTCAGAAATGCAGAAAATTTGGCATATCACTAAATCCAAAGAAGAGCTTATTTTCCATGGAAGAAGGTAAGTTTCTAGGACATATTATCTCCAATGATGGCATTCGCATTGACCCTGCAATATTTCAAGCCATTCAGCAATTAGATTTCCCAAGGAACAAAAAAGAGATTCAATCATTTAATGAGAAAATCAATTTTTTGAGGAGATTCATCCCCAACCTCACTGAACATTTGATAGAAATGACAGACATTTTGAAAAAGGACAACGAAGTAAAATGGTCTCTAGATGAAAATAAGTCTTTCAATGCAGTGAAATTTTCATTATCTAGTGCTCCTACTTTTATTAGTCCAGATTATACTTCAGATTTCATCATATTTTCATTCGCCTCTGAGCATACCTTAGCAGTTGTCCTAATGCAAAAGAAAGATCATAAAAATGAATAGCCTATAGCATTTTTCAGTCGAACAATAAGGGATGCAGCGCTGAAATACAATATAATTGAGAAGCAGGCTTTGGCTTTGGTGAAAGCTCTCAAAGATTTCTGAGTTTACATTCTACATTCTCATACCATTGCTTATGTTCCAACAACAACTGTAAAAGAAGTTCTTATGCAGACAGATCTAGAAGGTAGGCGGGGAAAATGGATTGCAGCCATGCTAGAATATGATTTGGAGATAAAGCCCACAAAGCTCATCAAGGGACAAGGTTTGGCTAAGCTCATGGCTGAATCTAATTTGCATGCATTAGATATCAATTTGATTGCTGCCCTTTATGAAGAAGAAGAAGAAGACTCACAGTTACAGGTGTCCAACATGTTCACTTCATCTCCATGGTACTCTAACATTGTTTATGTATTGCAGCATTTAAATCCTCCACTGGAAGTACCCAAAGGTAAAACTAGATCCTTAAAGTTGAAATCTTCAAAATATTGCATTCTTGATGGTGTTTTGTTTTGGAAGGATCTGGGTGGTGTGTTGCTGAACTGTTTGGTTGAAAATGAAGCAAAGGATGTAATGAGAGATTTCCATAAAGGAGATTGTGGTGGCCACCTTTTCTGGAAGACTACAACAAACAAAATTTTGAGAGCCGGTTTTTAATGGCCTACTCTTTTTTCTTATGTATATATAAAACAGTGATGAGCTATCATGAATGTCAGATTTTTCAGGGAAAAAGAAAACTTTTTCCATTACCCTTGCAGCCCATTTCAGTCACAGCTCCATTCCAGCAATGGGGTCTTGATTTTATTGGCGAAATCCATCCTTCATCGTCAGCACAACACAAATGGATCCTAACAACCACAGATTATTTTACAAAATGGATTGAGGCAATCCCTACCAGGCAAGCTACTGATTTTGTCATCATTCAATTTATTGAAGCTAATATCTTGTCTATATTTGGTTGGCCACAAAAGATAATCATCGATAACATTTTTGCTTTCAAGTCCAAGAAGATGGTGGAGTTTTGTGAAAAATATCATATTGTATTGGGGCATTCTACTGCTTATCACCCACAAGGGAATGGTCTGGCCGAATCTTCCAACAAATCTTTGATCAACATCATCAAGAAAGTTTTAGAAGTCAATAAGAAGAACTGGCACAAAAAGATCAATAATTCTTTAGGGAAGATATAGTCAATACTAATAAATTCATAAGTATGTCTCCTTTTTAGTTTGTGTACAAGGTTGATAGTGTTTTTCCTTCATCTCTTGTTGTCCCGATCATGAAATTTTTGCAGGAAATGGACATTGAAACAAATGATATGAAACGAAGGATAAATCAGATGATACATTTACAACAAACTAGGGAGGAAGTTTTTGAAAATACTTCTAAACTTCAAGAAAGAATAAAAAAGATCTATGATCGCAAGAAAAAAGAAGACAATTTCAATCTGGGAGATATGGTTCTCTGTTGGGATGCAAGGAATGAAGAAAAAGGCAAACATGGAAAGTTTGAAAATTTATGGAAAGGGCCATACAAAATTTCATCTTTCAGAGGAAAGAATGCTTTTCTATTGTATGAATTGAATGGAGAAGATTATTCAGGAGGAGTGATCAATGGTAGGCTTCTCAAGCACTACCATACTTGAAATTTTTCTACAAAATTTTCATGACCATTGTATATACTAGTTTGCTTTTCATCTCCAAGTGTGAAGTGGCCATCATACGAGTTTGAAGCCTGAGGAGAATGCCATAATGCTTCTTTGATCAAGCTACTGGTTTTATTTTTCTTTTAGATTCATGTCATGTCAAATAGTCTGTTAGTTTTAAGTTTCAGTTTTGTTTTCTACATTTTGACTCCATTTCCCAATGAATATGGCTACCTAGTCTACGGTGTTCTTGACACCTCCAAGGAGCTGCCATCCCCAGCTGCAGCCAATGTTTGTGTCAGTAATTTTTTGCCTGTCACCAATGATCAAATATTCTTTTACCAAGTTTGTTAGGGGTCTCATGGTCAAATTTATCATGTCACTAGGTTTTCAGAATAAAATTTGGTCACTAGTTAGTTTGTCTAGGTTTATCTCTATTCTCTCAAAAATCTCACATGTCGGTCATTTGCATCACTCAAATGAGTATATCATCATAAAGATAATGTAATCATCATGTCAGTCATCACCATCAGGACTTAACTCAATCTAATGTCTTCATTAGGTCTTTAGGGTTTCAAGGTCCATTTTCATTCCATGCATAAAATCTGGCATAGGATGAGTTGTGATAAACAACTCTTTTCAATAAATTTTTATGTGATTTCATAAGTGCTTCATGGCTACACTCTCAAGGTTCCAAAATAAAGAAGTTTGGATGTTTAAAAAGGTAAAAGAAGTTCAGATTTCAAATCTCCAAGGTGGTCAAGTTCAAAAAGAGTGAAAGTCATGTTTTGAAAAAGGTATGTGGGGCCCATTTTCACTCAAAAGAGGATCATACTATTCCTATAAAGCCCAAAAACCTGAAAAATATTTCATTTGGATCCTTACCTCATTTTTTTTTATCGATCTCTCTCCTCCTTTAGTGAAAAAACATGGGTTTTCTAGCTAAATTTGGCAAAAATCCTTTGGCGTTGCGCATCGGTGAACGGTGTTGCATTTCTAGGAGTGGCGCTACGCATCAGCGAACTGCACTGCGCTGCGCATAGGATAGAGTGGCCCGAAACTTGCCAAAAATCACCCAAACTCCAAATCTAAGCTTGCATTCCAATTTTTTTGTTCTTCTAAGCTATTCAACAAGTAAGTACCATCATCTTACTCCCTCTTTTCTTTTGGCAAAGCAAATGCAAATGGTGAGTTTAAATCATCTAGGGTTTATATGAATTTCATGCTTCAAAGAAAATGAAAATGGTGAGTTTTGTCAGCTAGAACATTTCAAACTTTAAAAATTGCCATCTCACACCTCTGTTTGTATATAAATCACCATATCATCCACCAAGCAACTCATTTACTTTCAGTTTACCTCACCTTTCCACAAACCCTAGCTCCTACCTATCAATTTGAGCAATTTTCCTAGTAGGACTATTTTTAAATTCTCTTACTCATTTCCCTCACTCATTTCACTCCATTCAACTTTCAAAAGACTTCTAAAACCCCTGCCCATCTCCCAAAATTTTCCTATCACCATTTACCTTCCCTAACTCTCTCATTCCACCATTTCACTCATTCCTCACTGTTTTTTCCACTTTCCTGTCATCTAGGGTTTTCAAAATGGAGGGAGATTCTTCACCATCAGAAAAGAGAAAACATCATAAAGGAGGGAGGATCTTGAGGTATGAGCCCACAAAATGCGATGAAATTAACTCTTCACCATTAATCAGATAGTGCTTTGAAGATGTCATTTGCCTAAGCTTTTGTCAAAGAGTGGGTGAAGTTGGTTTTCATGAGCAACTCACTGATTGGATTGCCACCAACATAAAGGAAGAAAAAGCCACTATAGCAGGGATTGAATTTACATTCTTAGTAGCTTCTATCTCTCTTGCCACAGGGATACCTAATCATGGGGAGTATTGGTTCAAAGGAATGATCCTAGACCTTGAGCAGTACAAACCTTTCTCAAAATCACCCTACAGAGAGTCTCATTCACACATCTTCCCATTCAGATACCTATTGGAAAAGTATGCGCCATCGATGAAGGTTATAATTAAGTTTTTCACATATGAGGGGAGATTTTCTAGACTGTATCGATATCACATCAGGTTGCTAATGCATTTCACAACTGTGAAACCTACCAACTTGTGTAACTACTTGTGTAGAAGTCTTATTAAAATGTCTGAAAAGGTACAAATAAAAAGCAAAGAACAATACCCTATCCTTTTCCATCATAGTTTGATAAAAGTTTTACTCCTCTGTCAGTTGGCAGAAAAGAACATGGCATGGGATACCTTCATAGAAACAACTTTGTATTGGCATGAAACAACTTCATCAAGGCACATCAACTCAACATATGGAGGTAGGGTCATCGAGAAAATCCGAGGAAGTTCCTAAGGCACCTAGACCTGAGGTGACCAAAATATATCAGAGATGAAAAAGGTTTGTGTTTACTTCTCAAGTTGAGAAAAGGGCTAAGCCTTCTAATCAACACAACATGGATCACATGTACAGGATGAGGAGTTAATTGAGCATGATTTCGAACTAGTTGATTTGGAGGTAGCATATGAACCTTCAAACTTGCAAAAAATTATCAAGGAGAAGGATTCCCAAATCAAAGAGCTCATGGACAATATGGCAAGGGCCAGATTTAGTATTTCCTTCCTTGAGCAAGAAAACAGTCAGCTCAAGGCCAAACAACTAAACATGGAGAAATAGAAATCTAAGATATTGTAGCAAGAAGATAAAGGTAAAGCAATGATTGAACATAATTAACATGATGAACATGAAAATCAAGTTGGAAAGAAGAAACCAAGGACCAAGGGTCTCAAAAGGGCATTGAAGAAAGAAAAAGAACAAAACCTACTAGATGAAGACTTGGACATTGAAGACAGAATTGCCTTGGAAATCAGTGAAGACAAAGAGTATTGGCTAGGTAAGGTCAATGGACACCGAGAGAAGCTTCTTTAAAAATCTAAAAGGGACAACTACCTATTGAGGCACATGGCCCACCACTATCAAACCAGAAACATGATTTGCAACATTAAGCTCAAGCAAATGAAAAACAAGTTAAAGGAAACCCTAAAAGACAAAAATGAGAGGGATAACTTGGAGATGCTTGCTGAAGCATCCACGAGAGCATAACATGCATCATTTTTTACTTCATGACCAATTTTGGGAGTTTTCTTATTTGTTTGGAATTTTGTGAACTTTGGAGCAAAACTCAGAAATTGGACTAAGCGCTGCGCTTTTTCCTCGGGGATCCAAATGACAAGTGGATTGAATTTTTGGAAATTTGGTGGCCTCCTCTTAAAACCCATTTCATCAAATTTCTTAGACATGACTCATTTTTTGATAAATTTGAGAAAAAGGGGTCAAAAATCAACATTTTTCCCCTCTTTTTGACAGGTGTTGTGCTTTTGGAGACACCTTGGGAGAATCAATTTTTTAAGGCCTTCCCATGGGTAATTTTCAAATATTCAAGATGTTCTAGAAACTAGACAAGAAAGATGAGTTGACCATTCTCTCATATTTCAAATTTGTCTTCTGAAAGGCACCTAAAAGTGGCCTCTACATTGGAGTTGTGCTTCTGTACTTTTCTGCTTTTTTATTTAAAAATTCCAACTATGTAATTTCTTAGGTTTTTAGTTTGACTTGGCCAAAGTTAGACTCATGATGTAACTTCAGTAATTCAAATTCTAGATGATGTAATCATGAATAAATATGCATGATAGGTTGTTTTTATGGTTAATTAGGCCTCATAAAGGAAGCAAATCTCAAATTAAAGTCTAAGAGAAGAGTTTGTTTTTGACCTTCTCACTCTCACTTGTTGGTTGAAAGATTCTTGGAAACAGACCCACCACTTAGGGATTTGACCCCTAAAGGTGGGGAAGCTATTTGATTGAGTCTATATGCATCATTTCTCATTTAGAGAGAAGGGTTGGACTTTAGAGGAGAGGACTTGTATCTTATGCTTTCATATAGTTAATCAAGGAGCAATTATAGCTATTTTTTAGGAATACTTGTTCAGTGAGTTTGTCGTGTTGTTTTCCTTCTATATCAGTTTCTTATGAATGAATTCATCTCTATTAACATGTTTTTCTTTCCTCAGTGATTTTCCTTACAGTTATATAGGCAGAATTCTTTAGATTCAAAGCTTTGTTTATGTGGAAAATCATGTTTGTGTATTTCTTCTTCTAGATTAATGAATTCATGGTAATACATGCTCATTATGATTTCTTAAGATTTTAGACCCTACACTACATTGACCAAATCTTAATCCATCACAAGACATTGTTATCTTTCTCCTCTTTATGCCTACTACTACAAACCCTTGAGACCTTAACCTAATTGCTTTTTCTCATCCCTAGTCCAGCAACCTAAAAACCCTAAATTTTCAAAAACTCAACCAAAACTATTATATCTAGCCTAAAATTCATTTCTCTTCCATTCATTGACTGTGAAAACCTTAGAGAGATCCCTCTCTAGTTTAGCAGGGCTAGCTGCTGAACTGCAAGTGGTTTGAAGTTACCTCTTTCGATCTCCTCCTCATCCTAGGACATTGTAAGGGCTAACACATGCGAATGAATGTGTCGAAGTCGAACACGCAAGAAACCCACCTGATTACTAGCTAATGATGTGGACCGTTAATAGGCATGAGAGAAACTACTAATAATGACAATGGCTCTCAAGGTAAGACAATAAAATCAGTGAATGTGAAAATGAAGGTGATGTCGAACATCATGGAATCATCCGATCGAAGGTCAATGATGAAAACTTGTCATTGATGTGAAGAACTTGCCATTAAGGCATGGAAGCTCTAAGGTACTGAAAGGGAGTCTCTAAGTCATCTTCCTGGATAATGAGCTGAAGTCAAGGGGAAGTGACCCGTCGAAGGAGGGTCATGATGAGTCCCCCATCATCGACACAAAATGAGGAATAAAGTGGAATGAAATGAACAGGATCCAAGATTGTAGCAAAGAGTTAGACAATGTATAAGTAATAGACTGCAGATAGAGATTCTCTTGAACACATCGGCGACATGACTACAGAGTGGAAGCATTTGACTCAACATAGGACCTCCACAACTGTCTCTTTCAGCTTTTCAGTTTCCTTATTTGTAGCATAATTTACTATTTTTAGTATTTTTTTGGGTCCTGAACTTCTGGAGCCATTTTGAGGCCCTAAACGACGTTTTTTGGGAAATCTGGGAGCAACATGGGTCCATGGACTGATTTTTCTCTCCTCAAAGTTGTAGTGCTTGGATATATCTTTCTAACGAGCTATTATACGCGTCAAACAGAGATCCGGTGCCAAATTTATGACCTTGGGAAGTTGATGTACCAACTTACCTAAAATGGGGCCCACAATTTGGCGTTTCATCTCCTAGGGTTAGGTTTTTGGATGTTTAAGGTTTTCCATTGTTTCTTAACAATAAATAGGCTTTCGAGCCTCATTGTAACACAGTTTAGAGGCATGTAGCCGCCACATCTCTTCTCAGAGATAAGCTACCATCACCCTAGCTAGTTTATTTCCATTTTTGTTTGGAAGCATATTTCAATATTTTACATTAATGAAATGAAGCATTATTTCCACTGCATCTTTGTGTTTATGGTTATCTCTGTAATTTTTTATGTTCCTGTTTAAAATCCGGATCAGAGTACCTCTTTATTCTTACACAATCTTGAAGAGGATACCATATTCTTGTCGTACAAGTTCACCCTTCGGATGAATCCATCCTAGTAAGTTTTACGAGTCCTAGGAAGGAGAAACTCAGGCTCGTCATGGTGACAAGTCTTTCATCGTTTAATTTTTATGAGTCCGATGGAAGAATAACTCAGTATATTTTTCATATTTAGAGAGTTTGAAAAAGAGACAAAAAAGAAAACTCCATCATGTCCCTTTTCGTAATTTGTCCCTTGAACCCGAAAAGGTAGAAAACAATATTTGAGAGAACCTCTTGACCATGTCGACCAAGGTGTACCTTTTTCGTAAATAGTCAATCTTATCTCGAAAAAAGGGTAAATGTATACTGAGACAACATCAATTCATTTAATTTAACGAGTTTGAAAAGACAAGTACTCATAAATCTTTTCATTTTTAGAGAGTCGTAAAAGAGTTTAAAGATGACTCCTTCTGGAAAAACGAGTGGTATAAAAGGATAGCAATTGGTTCTGGTCATGATGGAACTGCTCAAAACATGTAAAGGTCAAGAGGTTGGCTAATAAGACCACTCATTGAAGATGTTCCTCAAGCAAGGGTTAAACAGCCAAGTGAAAGCGTATGATCGGCCAAAGAGATGGTGACGATGCAATGAAAAAACCAAGGCTCATCTAGCAAAAATAGGCTGATAAAAAGGCAATCATGAGAGGTAAAATGGGAATGGTTTCATTTTTACACAAGATTGAAACATGGGAAACTATGCTTGAGTATACTTGAAGATGGTTTCATTTTTTCACAAGCTTGAAACATGAGAAAAACTATGCTTGGATTTGGTTTCATTTTCACACAAGCTTGAAAAAAAAGATAACTGTGCTTGAGATAAGTTGGAATGCCCCCAACATAATGACTTAATTCAAGGTACATGCCCCCCAAGCTTCATTTCATGCACCTAAGTGGATAGAAAGAAGGTTTACTGATGAGATCAAGTGAAATAATCTACTGGGATTTTACGATATCTAATCAAAGACTCGAATTGGAAGGGGTTTTGTTTCATTTTTTAACGAGCTTGACACAAGTAAAGGAACTATGCTCATGTCTTATTTCATTTTTTAACGAGTTTTACATAGTAAAAGAACTATCCTCACAGGGACCTATTTCATTTGTTAACGAGGTTGACATAGTAAAAGAACTATCCTCATATCCTTTGTTTCATTTTTTAAGGAGATTGACACAATACAAGGAATTCTGCTCCATCCCAATCACAGACCAAAAGAGGCCATGGCTTCCAAGAGGTTCTCATCAAATGGGAGAACACCACTCTGGAAGGGATACATGTCCAAGGATCCAAATGAAAAATCGAGCTCCAATGCCCCCCCTACATGGTTTACTACATCACCTACTAGATCATCAGTAGATGCAACCATGGAACAAGTGGCCACGTAATTAACTTGTGGGGAGGGTGATACTTCTTGCATACGAGAACCATTTAGGGATGATGGTTGATTGGGAGTTGATTCAGGACCAATGAATGTAATTTGATCAATGATCACAGTGCTTCCTTCATGTGGGAAACACATTACTCGAAAGAGAGAAGAAACAAGATCTCCCATGATGTAAACATAGTCATAGCCAAGGAGTATATTAAAATCCAATGGGCCTTGGACAACCATCATATCTATATAGATAGTCTTTCCTCCCAAAGTAATAGGTAACTTAGGAAGGATCCCTAACGGCTGATTGGTCCCTCTGTTAAAGGCTAACAGATTCTGGGTGATGGGGAAAAGCTCAGGGGAACCTAAAGCTTGACAAGCATTTGAGGATAGAATACTAATGGATGTGCCCTCGTCTATGACTATGCTAGGTACAGTCATATGGTAAACCTGTACAGTAATCAAGAAGGGAACATAAGATAGAAGATGATATCTTGCCAATTGACTCCAATCAAAAGAAGTGACTAAACTACTCAGAGGGGGTGTCATAGGAACGTGAGAGTTTCTCGCTTGCTTTATGGGAACAGAGAATTGCTCTCATGCACCTGAGGAATAGGAGGATTTCCCTCCAGTTCATTCGAAATTTAAGAAACCAGAAGAACCTGAGCAGTATGGGGTTCACTCTCTACCTGAAAGGTACGTTTAACTGAAGGTGGAGTCATGTTTACCATATTCTCAACCCATGGTTGGTTGAGAACGGACTCATGAGACTCACTTTCAAAGAGAGTGGCATTGACCAAAGATGACTTTTGATCAATTACTGGATCAACTAGTGAAGGATCAGGGGAAATCTTTTGATACCCAGTCGGAAGACGAGGTTGAGAAGCTGTAAGGTTTTCCAACTCTTTGGAAGCTTCATCCATAAGAGGACAAAGGTGAGTGGGATGATTACCTTCACACAACTTACCGGAAAATTTCACTTTTACCTTTTTCCCATGGGATTTACTGTTACTAGTTGAGGGTTTGTCACCAACATGATCATCAGAGGCTGATGACAAAGTTCGATGTGAACATGCAGACCACACTTCTAAGACCTTGGGAATACCTGGACAACTTCGAAGAAGGTGGTCGCCCCTACATAACATGCAAGGGAATTTCACTTTCTGAGGCTGGTTGGAAGATTTTTCTTCATTAGTTGCATTGGTAACAATAGTTGTTTGGTTGCCCCCTTGCTTATTTGGTTTCTTCTTCTTCATCCTCTTCTTCTTCTTAGCTTCCTAGTTACTAGAATCCAGTCTTTCACCAGGTGAAGAGGAAGAATGGGGTGAAGAAATAGGAAAATAAGGCAGAGGTCAACTGTAGGATCAACATGAAGTTGATGTTGTTTAGGTGGAGGAGAACTTGGTTGAAAAGAAGTTTGGAAACTTGAAATCACCGAGGTTGAAAATAACCAAACTGGCAGACTGATGGTCAATCCAGGAAGGGCCAATGTTGCCATATAGGGAGCACCAGTATTTCCAAAAGAAGGAAAAGGACTAGGATTCCCATCAGAGGGGTTTCCTTGACTAGTAGACTCAGGAAATGTTGCCATTGGTATCAACCTAAGATCTACTAAGGAGTATTTCCACAGGAAGGATGTTTTTCAATGGTCAATTAATTGATTTTATAATTTAACAAAACAAAATAAAATAGGGGTAAACTAGGCAAGAGGGTTTACCAAGTATCCGTGAACCGCAATATACACCCCATCTGAAAATAAGGATTTAATGTACAATGGCCAATCTCCCCGAATTTTGTGTTCGGTGTATCATGTTTACAAGTCGACTGACTCAGTTACCTGTGGCTAAAAGATAACAACCTAGTGGGGTCTCCCAATATATGCTCGACGGTATGGGGAGCACAAGTGCGTGTTAGTGTTGTCTAATGTAGAACCATTCGATGAGAGCATCCCTATTGTTACACCAAAAAATGTCACCATGACTATTTGCAGTTAGTATGGCTCCATCTACTGTCATACTATCCTCCTTAGCAAGTCTCATGCCTCTGCTCTTCATGTCAAACTCCAAGAAAGAGAGAAAAGTCATTTAAAGTCAATTATATCTGGGTACGCAGTTTCTCTTAGCCTTACCTGCATGTACGCTACCCAAGTTCACAATACCTGCGTACTTGTACGCTCTGTATGTAAAGGGGTGGGTGCGTACCCCTGTAAAGGTCAAAAGGCGCGAGTTTCATCTTAAAAAAGTTACTTGTGGTCAAATCTAGAGCATTGTAGAAGATGGTTTGACGTGTATTGAGTGCCTCCAGATGGTTCATGCACCCCAAAGAAAGAGGAACTTATCCCATGAAGAGGGGAGCTATCCCATTGAAAGAGGGGCTTATCCCATTCATGGTGGACCTAATTAACTTCCTCCAAAGCACTATAAATACAGGCATTGGGCCAGAGGGAGGGGAGGTTGAAAGCTGAACATTCCTAAGGGTAGATGCTACTGGAATTAGGACTTCCTTGTAGAAGCTTGTGAGGAGAGATTCCAATCCTTTCTTGTTTCATTTGGAAGTGGGTGAGCTGATCAAAGTAAAGGAGAACTCTTGTTGGACCCTGGGAGGGACCTGCACAACACCAAGGCTCAGGTTGTAATGGTTTCTTTTGTTTCCTATTAATACAAATAAGTCCATTCTTCTCAACAATTTGTTATTTATGAATTGTTTCATATACTCCTTGGTATGTATGTTAAATATGTTTTATTTTATGAGATATTCAGGTGCTATTTAATTGTTTGATTGTTAGTGAATGCAGGTTTCGAAGAGAAGGAGGAGCTCATCCGGATCGATGAGGCTGGACTACTACAATAGCGTTGGGTTACAGGTAGGATCTAAACACTTGGTTACTCATATTGTAAATGCATATTTAGAGAAGGATTGCTCTTAATTGTCTTGTTTGTCACTAGAAAGCCTTAAGCTTCTAGGGAGGTTGGTTTTGTCCGCAAAATCAACTCTTTCCGCATGACAAAATGGCGACTCCACTGGGGACTCCATGAATGTGCTTGAGTTCTTTTTGATTTGATATTTTGATCTAAGAAAAGTCGATTGTTTTCTGGTTTTTGGCTGTCTGACTGTGTATTTGGGTGGAATAGCTTAAAGTTAAGTTAGATTTTTATTTTTTTTTAGTTTTGCCAGCAGTACGCAGCCTCTGAGTTAGGCACAGTGCGTACCTGTACGCACTGCAGCTTTGTGCACAGAGCGTACCCGCACCTGTGCAAACAGGTCACCTGCGTACCCCTGTCAAATTTGAGAAAATTTCAATTTTTTCCTTTTTGCCTCTTAGATTTTGTTTTTAATTTGTTTTTACTGCCCAGATCCACAGGTTATCTGTCAAAGATCTTCGTCTGAACTTGTTCCGTTAGCGTCGAGGGTTTTAGTGAAATTCATAGAAGTTTCGCCCTAGGGTTGATTTTTGCATTGGTCTTGTAGTGACTTTGGCTTTAGAAGTTGTAAAAACCTTGGATATCCCTGGTCTTTTCAGTCTTCTTAGAGGTCAGACCTTTCATAAAATCCACCTTTGTGAGAAACCTACCTTTGTGTTGTCTCTTTGCGAATTTCGAGAAAGTTTGTTGATTAAAGCTTTGAATTTCATTCTTGAGAAAAAGAACAAAAAGATTTCGATTTTGTTTTTGATTAGTTTATGATTCTGCATGAACTGATCCTTGGTTGCATTTTGACTGAGTAAAACATCCTGGAATTATATTTTGTAGGCTTTTTCCCTCATTAGTTTTGCTTTTAGGTAAATTTCCCTTAGATTTGCTTTTAGGTAAGCTTGATTTGATTTTCTTAGATTTGTTAAAGTTGATTTTTGATAAGTAGTTTTATATGCTTTGTTAATATAGGAAAAATACAAAAATTCTTTTGGAAAAAAGTTTGCTTTGGTAGCGTTTGAAGTCTTTGAAAGAGAAAGGAATTTTCGTGAAATAATTAGTGGTCATGTGTTGTATGCTTTGGAAAAGATAAAGAGATTGTTTCTTTGATTGTCTTTGCCAAGAAAGTTGTTTTCTATAAATTTTGCATTCTCCAACTCTCTTAGCTAGGAGATTCATTGAAAAAGGAAAAGTAGTGTAAATCATCTTAGGTGCATCTTTGTAGTGGTTGCGAGTCGAGTCTACACACCACCAGTTTCATCTCCACTACCTTTTGTCCTAAAGAAAAGCCATAAAATTAACGCTTAAAGTAAAATTAACTTAGTAACTTTTTATTTACTAGGGCTCTGAAACACCAATATAGATCAGGCTAGTGTCTTGGAGTAGGAGAGTAATAAACTCTCCAAGACAACAAAACCAAACAAGTAGCTTATCTTGTGATAGGATAAATCCAATTGTTTCATTTATGCTCTGGGAAAGCTCCTCTTAAAGGAGAAGCACGAGACCGTGTCCGAACTAGTGAGGGGATCAATCCTCCTTCATTGGGAAAGACGCCAGATACGCACGTACTACAAACGGTAAACCTCGGATTATTGTCGAGGAGCCTGGGGTCACTTGTCGGTAAACCTTGGATTATTGTCAAGGAGCCGGCAAGGGGATTGAGCTTGTTACTCTGCCCTTGCGTGCTATCGGGTCGTAGACTGTTCCCCCTGGTATATTTGTTGCTGTTGGTAACCTTAGTGACCATTACCTTTAGGATTCTACCGAGGTGACGGTGGAGGGAAGATCCCACTGTAACTGGAGCAGACGTCGGCTAGACTCACTTGGATTTTCCGGGGGGTTCACTTCACTCGAGACGGTTAAAGTGGAGGAACTTGTGCCGGTCTATTCATTAAGCAGGTTTCCGGGGTAACTGTTCCACCCGCCACTTCTGTACTGAATTCGGCGATGTTGGGCTTCATCACCAACTAGCGTTTTCGGTCCACAAGGCTACTGTTTGTGCTTGGTTTGACGCCCTAGATTCTTTAGGCGTGTGATTCAAATTTGTTTGGTTCTTTAGAGACTTTAGGCGGTTTGCTTTAAGATTTTACTTTGTTTGCGTGTGCAGTAGTTAAAAGTTTTTAACTGTGGCTGAATTACCGAGACAGTCCCCTGGAACTCGGGGCAAGTCTCCTGAAGTTGTAACCGTGGCCGATTTGTTGAGGAGGTCTCATAGACTTCGAGGCCAACCTCTTGAAGAGGTTCCGTGTCATTACGAAGGTTTGAAAGTCCTTGTAACTCTTAGTGGCAGTAAAGTAGGGTCACCTGAAGAAGGAGAGCCTTCGTTGGTAGTTCATTCGGATTACCAAAGTCTAGAAACAGGCTATAATCCTGAAGCTGTTACAGTTTCTGAGCTTGCTGGTAGTTTTTCATCTACTAGTGATATAGGCGAAGAACCTGAAATATTTGAACCTGTTACTCCGACTTCTAGTGCTCCAGATTCACCTAGGGTAGAAAGAGTCATCACCGAAAATCTTCCTTCTGGTTTGATAGCTATTGAAGAACTTGCTCCAGAAGAAGATATAGGCGTCCCTATCCCTGAACATCAACCTGTTATTGATCTAAGGGAGCGTGAATCCATTTTTTACAGTCCTCCTAGCAGTACTACGTGGTATCTTTCGTTAACTAATTATTTAGACAACTCAGGGTCAAGTTTTTCTCCACCTCGTACTCCTTATCCACCTGGAGGTATTTATACTCCTATAAATATGTCTGGTCAGTCGTCCATGTTTACTCAATCGCCTGAATCATTTTTGTACGGCGGTCCTTCTGTTCCCACTGGGTATCAGTCACTTTCTGGTACTTTTGCGGGAGCATCTCCTCAACCCATTGAACATGGGTTATTAACTGGAAACAATGGTAATAAACCGTTGAGCGTAGGAGACATTTACATGATGTCAGGTTCAAATCCTAGTTCTCAACCTCAAGGTGCGCAGTTACCGCCTGGGGGGCAGCCTCAAGTAACGCCTGGGGGGCAACCTCAAGGTACACAAATTGCGTCTGGGGGGCAACCTCAAGGACAGTATATACCTGTGGTACAATACATTCCTCAAGGTCAACCCCAACCTCAATATGTACCCCAAGGTCAACCCCAGTATCAGTACGCGCCTCAAGGGTACCAACCCCAAGGTCAGTACTCGAGTCAAGGTCAACCCCAGTATCAGTACGTGCCTCAAGGATATCAACCCCAAGGTCAGTACTCGACTCAAGGTTATCTACCACCTCAAGGTCAATCTTATGTTCAAAGTATAGGAAATGTACCTTTCAATTATCAATCCTACCCTCAACCTGGTTACGGATCTCAGTATCCTCAACCTGTTACAGGTCAATACCCTGGAATGATAGTGTGGGATCCATCACAAGTTCAATAGGTATTGCAGCCAAGCATACAGTTGTCATCTCAAACTGGACAACCCTTAGTTTTTGGTTCACCCCAGCAACCAGTCCAGTCAAATATTCAAACTTATGTAACTTCGGTAGTTACTCAGTCGCCCATTGCACCTAGTACTCCATCTCAAACGACTGCTGCAACTACCGCAACATCTGTTCAGTCTACCGCACTTACTTCTGGAGTATCGACAGCTCCAGTTTCTACTGTCTCTGCAACCACTCCTCAGACATCTTTACCGTTGTCCGGATCTACGATTCAAACCACGGTTCAGATACCTGTAGGGCAACCTGGTTTAAGTACTGTTGTCACAAGTCAACCACAATTCACTTATCAACAGTACCAGGGACAGTACCAATTCGGTCCAGCTGTCCAACAACCAGTTTACCAGTATCAACCGTATCCTGGGTACACTTATCAACAACCTCAACAACCCCAGTACGGTCCGGTTAATCCTGGTTTTCCAGGAGGATACAATATCCCGAACGCGATTCCTATTCCTAGTTATCCTGGATATCCTCCTCCTGGAACTGGTCTTGTGACCCAGAGTTTTAGGGATCCTAATCGGAAATTACCGTTTATTGCAACATTGGATTTACCCGACTTGTCGCGCCTAACGAACGATCCAATAAATTATCTTCCGTTTTGGCCGCCAATGCCAAATAAGTTTCCCAGTGACATACCCAAGTTCAAAGGTAAGTCTGGGGAGGACCCGTTGAATCATGTGATGACTTACCACCTCTGGTGTGCCTCAAATTCCATCTCGGATGATTCCATCCGCTTACCTCTTTTCCAGCGTACACTCATTGGTCTCGCGGCCAAGTGGTACATTGAGTTACCACGGGCCTCTTTTTATAATTTTAGCCAGTTAGCTACCTCGTTCCTAACTCATTTTCAATTGCCGGTCAGATACGATAATGGTACTGAGTTACTAACTTCATTAAAATAATCGACGTCCACTTATATTTCCGATCATATTCATGAATGGAGACGTCGAAGATGTTTAGTGAAAGTTTTTATCTCGGACCAAATCTTAGCTGAATGGTTTGTTAAATCATTGTTACCGAAGATTACTGAAGACGTAGCTAAGGCCGGAGTAGTTATTGAGGAGCAAGTCATTGCTCAAGTGCAGTACCTTGACTTAGTTTATACTCAGTCGGGTACGTTACACGAGAAGATCCCAGATCTTCCTAAGTCAAATCAAATCGCTGCTGCTCCTTCGGGATCTCATGCTGCTGATGGCATGATTGGTACGGTGAACACTAAAAGTAAGAAGAAATCCTTAAAGAATTCTTCTCCGATTATAACCTTACCAAACTCCCCGACAGGAGAATCTTCTGCTGAAGTTATCACCGACATTCATGCTGTAGAGTCATCTACGGCTAAATCAAAAAACGGTGGGAAAAAGAAAGGAAAGAAGAAGGATAAAGCAGACAAAGCTCCAAAGGAGAAAAAAGAAAAGTTGGAAACCAATGACGAAAAGCGCAAACCTCGCTATCCTTGTCTAATTTGTGAAGAGGATCATTTTACAAGAGATTGCCCTCATCGGGCAGAGGTTGTGAAAATCGTTAAAGGTTCCCCAACTCCTGCTGTTTTGAAAGATCCATTTCCAAACCAGGAGAGTAAAATGATAGGTTCTTCCTCGAATGCCAGTGAAGAACCCATATTGATGATGTCTCATGTACGGATTGCAACTCGATCGCAAGATTATGGTAGTAAGAGTCCTGTTGATGGCAAAGAAGTAGAATCTTCTCATTCTAATCCATCAACCTCAGCTCCCGGTTCCGATCCACTACAGATCGAGAAACCTAACCCGGACTTAGTAATCAAACCGCCCACCAAGGGTATACTTCGAAAGTCTGCTTTCAATCCACATGCGAGAGCGGCCCAGAATTATAACATTGTTGAGGACTTAGCTATTTCACCCTCAGCAATGTCGGCTTTGGAAGTGCTGCAATCATGCCCAGCACAACGCAAATTACTTTTGTTGGCTATAGGAGCTGTTGATATTCAGGACCCGAACCTGATAATCTTTGATCTAGAAAATAGTACACCGCGTCTCCCTCATCAGATGGCTTTCCAGATCCCAGTGATAGTCAAAAACATGCCTATTCATCGGACTGTAATTGATGAGGGAGCTTCCACGTGTATTATGTCGATTCAGTGTTGGAGATCGCTTGGTTCTCCTTCACTGAACCAATCCCCGACAATTCTTAAGGCCTTTGATGGCCGTGGGTTCCATCTGTTTGGCATTCTACAGGATTTGCCTATAGGGGTTGAAGGAAAAACCGTTATTTGGATGTGGAGGTGGTTGATGCCCCTCTAGACTACAACCTTCTTTTGGGTCACAGTTGGTCTTACGCTATGACAGTGGTCGTTTCATCGGTCTTCAGAGTTATAAAATTTCCACATAATGGCAAGATCGTGACAATAGACCAGCTGGCTTACTTTTCATCCAACCCAGCCTCTTTAGAGAGTATCCAGCATGTTGGTAAAACGACTATCCCTTATAAGGATGTTGGCGTAGGACTAGTTAAAGATTCCGGTTTACTAGGAACTTTTCCTTTTCCTCCACTCAACGCAGACCCTTCATTTGCATTCAATCATATGATTACATCAGACACCATTATTTACGATGATCCTTGGATTGTCCCATCTGAATCTGAGATAGACTCATTCGGTGATGCTATGCCTTTGAGTCCATATGAAATTGCTTATGAAGCCGTGCAGTCTTTTACCGACCCGCGTTCAACCCAAATCGACCAAATGAATGTGGTCCGTGAGGAATCACTTTTCACATCAACCTCAGAACGGATAACGTTTCCTGAAGTTGTGTCATCTGACGAGCAACTTCGCGAAATCCTAAGTGTAGACGATCTACCATGGGAAGATCTCCATCATAGATCTTCGTTTTTACCTGAGGCTGATGGCTTTGAAAATGATTTTTCATCAATCTTTACAGCTGAATATGTCAAGGACGCTCAGAATCCCATGAAACATCCTGATTCAGAGTTGAATTTGGGGAACATTTCCCAAACTATTGCCATTGACATTTCAGTCAAATCTGGAATTGTTGAGAACATTCATATAGGTGCCTCGTGTACAGATGACGAAATTCAAACATACAAGGCCCTATTTCAAGAATTCCGCGACGTGTTTGCCTGGTCCTATGAGGAAATGCCAGGAATTGATCCCTCCATTGTTGTTCATGAGATCAAGACTTACCCGGAGGCTAAACCCGTTCGGCAACGTCTGCGTCAGATACACCCTCGGAAAGCGGCTGCCATTAAAGCAGAAGTAGAGAAGCTGTTGAAAGCAGGTTTCATTTATCCAATCCCATTAACGGATTGGGTATCGAATATTGTTCCAGTTAACAAGAAACAGGGAACAATAAGAATATGCATCGACTATAGGGATATTAATCATGCTTGTCCAAAAGACAACTATCCCACGCCCTATATCGATCAAATAATTGATGATTGTGCCGTTAGTGAAATATTTTCCTTTATGGACGGTTTTTCCGGTTACAACCAAATCAATATTCTACCTGCCGATCAACCAAAAACGGCTTTCATTTGTCCTTGGGGGACATTTGCTTACTGCAAATTACCTTTTGGCCTTAAGAATGTCGGAGCCACTTTTCAACGGGCAATGTCTTATGCGTTTCACGACATCAAACACATTGTGCAACCGTATCTTGATGATTTGCCTGCTCATTCTTTACATCGAGTTGATCACCTTGTCCACTTACGAGCTATTTTTATGAGGTGTTGGCATTATCAAATTCGGTTGAACCCACACAAATGTGTCTTCTGCATAGAAGTGGGACGATTGCTAAGATTTGTAGTTTCAAAAGCCGGTATCCGCGTCGATCCCTCGAAGGTAGAAGCTATCATCAAATTGCCTCCTCCTTCGAGTCTTCGCCACCTCCAAAGTTTGCAGGGGAAAACAAACTTTTTACGTCGATTCATTCCTAACTACACCAAGGTTACAAAGGGTTTCACCCGGTTGTTGAAACAAAACGATCAATTCTCTTGGGATGAGATAGCTTAGAAATCTTTTGATGCACTTAAGCACGCGTTGACCCATGCATCGTTGCTGCATCCTCCCAACTACAACCAGGATTACTTTTTGTATCTCGCCACCTCCCACTCCACCATTGGAATGGTCTTAGTTCAGGAAGATGAATTCGGAACGGAACATGTGATATATTACCTTAGTCGGACATTAAATCCAACCGAGCTAAAGTACTCGCATGTGGAAAAGTTGGCACTGGCAGCCGTTCAAGCTGTCCAGCGTTTTCGTCACTACATTCTACTCCGTAAAACTACAGTGATTTCGGATTGCAACCCTATGATCTATATTTTGACTAAACAACTGCTAGGGGGCAAGTACTCCAAATGGATCGTTATCCTGCAGGAGTTCGACTTGGAGTTCGAGAAATCCAAGTCTAAGAAATCCTTAGTCTTTGCCGAGTTAATGTGTGATTTCCCGCGTGCTGACACGGAAACAGTGGCAGAGGAGCCCATTGTGGACGAATCTTTGTTTCTTATCAGCACTTTAGATCCGTGGTATGGGGATATAATCGTCTATCTCCAGACCCAATCCTTTCGGCCCGAAATTTCAAAGTCAGAGCGTCGGAAAATTCGATTCCAATCCCAACAATACAAAATTATTGGAGATACTCTTTATCATCGTGGGGCAGATTTGATTTTTCGACGTTGCTTAACTCACGAAGAAGCTGAAAGGGTTTTGAATGACTGTCACTCTGGAGCGTGTGGTGGTCATATGTCTGGGTATGCCACAACCCAAAAGATATTGCGCGCTGGCTATTTCTGGCCGTCCTTGTTTAAAGACTGTATTATTGCGGTCCGAAAATACCACAACTGTCAAGTGTTTGATCGAATGATGCGCATGCCACCTGCTCCTCTCCACCCTATAATTGCCGTTGGTCCTTTTTCCAAATGGGGTATCGATTTTATTACTTGTAACCCTCACTCGGCCGGGGGGCATGCGTATATCATCCTTGCGGTTGATTATTTTACTAAGTGGGCCGAGGCGATGCCTACATTCGAGGCAGACGGCAAGACAGCTGCAATTTTCGTATTCAATCACATTATTGCTAGGTTTGGTGTCCCACAAGCGATAATCACTGACCATGGGCGCCATTTTCGAAACATTATGATGACAGAACTTACAGGCCAGCTTGGTTTACGTCACAATAGTTCTACTCCTTATTATCCCCAAGCAAACGGTCTGGTTGAGTCCATCAACAAAGTTCTAGTTATCATGATCCGACGAATCATTGGTATTCATTGGTCGAATTGGCACAACATGTCATTTTCAGCGCTTTGGGCGTACCGAACCTCAGTGAAAACATCAACAGGGTTCACTTCTTTCCAACTAGTTTATGGTTTGGAAGCCGTGCTGCCCATTGAATGCGAAATCCCGTCACTACAAATGGCCATCGAATTACTCCCAGCTACTTCCGAAGAGGAGAAGCGTCTGTTATACTTAGCTAAATTAGATGAGACTCGACGTGAAGCTGCTTTAGCAATCGAGACTCACGCAAAACGTATGAAAGCTCAATATGACCGGAATGTGACCCCTCGCAATTTTTCGGAAGGAGACCTAGTGTTGTTATATGATCAAGCTAATGATAAATTAGGTGCCGGAAAATTCGTTCCTATGTGGATTCGTTCCTATGTGGCATGGGCCCTATATTGTCAAGTGAAAGCTAGCAAAAGGGGCCTATGAGCTGGTAGACTTTGACGGGGACTCTTTGGGTAAACCCAGAAATGGACTTTACCTAAAGAGGTATTATTCTTAAATGATGGGTGTGGAGATTTTAGTTAGGTTAGATTTTTCTTTCTAGCTGGTGTGTTTGTTATTTTAGACAGTGTGCTTAGCTTAGAGAGTGCATTTTTCGTCGTTATTCTGGCTTATCTTGGTTTTACTCTTGATATTGCAGATGTCGATGCCTCTCCAAACATACATTGGATTCGTTGATGGTGCTTGTCGTAGTACATGGAATATCTCTTCCGCAGCCTGGGTTATCTATTCGCCCTCTGACGAGTTAGTTTCTATGCATGGGGTGAGCCTCGGTCAAACAACAAACAACATTGCAAAATACAGTGCAGTGATTGAGTTATTATCTGAATCTATTTCATTTGGGATTCAGAGTTTGATAGTGAGGTTAGATTCTGAACTCGTTGTATTACAGCTTAATACAGTCTATGCCATTAGAAATCCAGTATTATTAAGATTGTTTTTGAGGGTGCGTCTCTTGGAACGTGAATTTGATTACATTGAATATCAGCATATTCCAAGGTCTTTAAATACATTAGCAGATGCAATTGCATCTCGAATGTTAAACAGACAATTGCAATAATCATAAATATAAATTTACAAACATTTCATCATACATGTTTAACAAAATAAGCCGGTAATAATGATATATATAGATAGGAGTGTGTCAAAAAATATACATTGTCTTCGATCATAGGTTGAAAAACACCTTATGATCGGCAAAAATGATAAGTACAAAAAACCAAAATGTCACATGTGTCTACAAAGTGACCATCCAATCACTGGTGATGCTCCCTATACGACACCACTGCACGGGCTACCCTACACAAGAACCTCCTAAAAGGTCCTGGGACTGCGACTACATAGCGCTGAAGTCTGATAGGAATATCATCTATAGTAGTCTCTGGTATATCCGCCGTCAGACGCTCTAGATCCTGCTCCAACTCAGCAGTGTCTCTGCAGCCTCGTCCTGTGGGACTGGTGCCGGTGCAGCTGGTTGTCTCCTCTTAAAAGCCTGGAGATTGGCTGGACGCCGTGGGCCTACATCTACATTTTGAAAATTTTTACTGTCAGTTTTGAGACGATATATAAAAAACAAAAAAAAAATAGATAATTTAAAAACTTGTGAAAAATGAAGTACCTCTGTCGTCCCATTGTTCTCCCTGTGGAAGAACCATGTCCGGATCACCACAAAAATCCACTCCGGCATAAGGAAAATCCTAGATCGCAAAGACCTGGTCCTCCAACCAGTGAAAGTAACCCGCAGGAAATCGGACAACTCCCGCTCCCTCATCAGGATGCTGGGCCATCACCGCAACCCACCGCATCAACTTAGGCTCCCGAGGAGGCCCAACCTCAACAGTGAGATGCTGCGGGATCAGCATCGGAACTCTCTCTAGGGCAAAGCTCACAACTAAAGGCCCATACCCAAAGGTCTTTAATTGCCCGTTCTTTGCCCTAGTCAGTTGGCCCTTCATATTGGCCAACACAGCATCGCACCAGTTGAAAATGGTGCCTCGGAAGCAATCAATAGCCATCCGCATTTGGGATCCAGTGGCTATGTGCAAAGCGGCAGCCCCGCAAAGTCTGGTAACTGTAAAGGCAATTACCATAAGTTCAGGTCGGGATATGTATTTGATTTCTATCCCCTTCTCCTGGTTTTGATTATTGCACCACTCTAGCCAGAGACTAGCAAGGGATTGGCCACCCGGCCTAGTCCCGAACAGAGACAGTTGCTCACCCCTATTAGGCAAACCAGTGAGAAAATATATGTCTAAGGGCTCTATCTCGAGCTGGTGCTCTCCAATGTAAAAACATTGATCCTGAACGTTCCACCTTTCAACCAGCCACTCTAAGAATGGCACCTGGGCCCTCATGCCAGGTATGGCCCAGTATTTGTAGAGACCGCATGCCTTCAAAGCATCAATGGAAGGTTGATGACCTATTGCGGCCAAATCGACATCTTCGTGTTCTCTTTCGCGCCAATCAAGCATGGTGGGCAATCTACACACCAGAAAACATCCATTAGAATTCATTAAATCAAAAATTAATGGTTTAGTTTTGAGATTTGGGGTTTTAAATTTGCTTTGCGCGGAGTACGCACCCCGCTTTCAGAAAAAAAGCGTGGGCACGCAGCTGCTCTGAACGTAGGTTGCGTACACCCACCATTTTCCCAATGGAGAAAATGTCGGGGTACGCAGGTCACCCATGGGGCACCTGCGTACCCCGAAAAGCGGATCTTGAAACCCCAAAGCCCCCAAAAAATCAAACTAGGGCTTAAAATGAAATTCTAAATGGATGAAAACAAAGAGGAGGATGTTGTGAAATACCTGAAAGAGACGGCGCTCGATTCCGACGGTCGGATTCTCCGCAAAGTCCACGGGAAGTTTCTTGCCAAAAGCCCTTTTCTCTCCCTCAACAGTAAAATGGTAAAAATGACATGGTAAAAGGTCTTTTTATAGGTTTTTTGGATAAATGAATGCTAAGTTTGTTTATTTTTCACCATGAAAGGATATTTTTCAATGTATTTTTGCCTATCTCAAACAGGTATGAGTAATGTGTTGTTTTTGTGCAGGACAAAAGGATTTTCAGGGAAAATTATCATTTTTCACGAACCAAGACATCAGAGTCATCTTTTAAGCCCTTTTCTGACTCCTAAAACATGAAAAGATTTCCAAGCGTTTCTTTTACACTCGTTAAAATGGAATTAAAAGACGGTCCTCTTATAGCCCTTTTCTGACCGTAAAAACACGAAAAGATTGCCGGATTTTTGTCGTTTCAAATTCGATACTGGAAATAAAACGACGTGCCCTTGATCACTTTTTACTTTTCAGGTCAAAGTCACTAATCATGAAAGTACTCCTTGGTCGCAAGATCAAGCGGTTCTCTCAGGTATTATTTTATACTTTTTCGGGCTTGGGAGACACAAATTTACGAAAAAGTTCAACCCTGGAGTCTTCTTTAGTTTTTTCAGACTCTCTAAAATTGAAAAACGCCGAGTTTCTCCTATACTGGGCTCGTTAAAATTTCACATTAAAGGACCTGTTCGATTACAAACAGGAACAGACCACTCCTTCTTAGGGTTCGAATCTAAACTAAGTTGGACTCATCCGAAGGATGAGCTTATAATCAAGCATATGTTATCCTCCTCAAGCTTGTAAAAAATAAAGAGGTACTTGCTAGAAATGGTGGGGGAAAAGAGAGAAGAATGAACCTATTTGTTATCCTTTGTTACAGAAGAACTTTATCACCGCTCTTGAACACGACATTTTTCATTCACCTGGGTTGGGAAATCCTTTGCCTTAAAGTTGATTAAACCACTTTGAAAGTCTTCAACCGTTTCTGGGTATTAACTTTGGGTCAATCGTCGCCAAGCCATCTGTCGTGTCGTTATGTGTTCAAGAGGTCTCTGCAAATAAACCATTCATATGCAAAATACTTGTCATCCATTTTGACCATCCCTGAGTCAGTCCTTAGAGCAACATTTCTTCAACTTGAACTATGATTTCGTGTTGTGGGCTTGCTTGCAACGGGTCGCTTTCTATCGACATCAGCACATTATCTAGAAAGATGACTTAGAAATCGTCAGTACCTTGAAGTCTGCATGCATCAATGGCAGGTTTCTCGCCTTTGACGACAGTTTACATCATTGACGTTCGATCAAAGGATTCCGTGACATGTTCGAAATCAACCCATTCATTCACATCTCATGGATTGTACTGGGTACTTTGAGAACCATTGACATCACTGGTGGTCTCTCTCACACTTGTTAACAGTTTACATCATCGACTGGTAATCAAGTGGTTTCTACCATGTTCGACATCAACTCATTTATTCGCATGGATAGAATCGTACCAATTCGGGAAGTAGAAATGAAGACCCTGGATCTAGTTTCCACCATCCAGGCTGCGAGCAGTTTTGTATTCATTATATAGTAGACTAATCATAAACAGATGGCTGCGTCCATACTGTGTCTACATGAGTCTATGATTGTGATGTACTGCAAAATCATTCCTGTATCAGAGCAGTAGTTAGATTGTTAGTTAAAGTTTTCAATCTGAGTATGGGAATGCCTACCTCAGCGTTGATATGATCATATATATGTATTTTGTGTTGAATATTTGCAGGTTCTGACCGGGCTATCCACAAGATAATCCTTGAAATGATAAAGTACTTCACCCTTCCTAGATAATATAAAACCCTAATCTACTACAGGCTTCGCACTTTAGGGGGCAATCTGTTACACCAAAAAATGTCACCATGACTATTTGCAGTTAGTATGGCTCCATCTACTGTCATACTATCCTCCTTGGCAAGTCTCATGCCTCTGCTATTCATGTCAAACTCGAAGAAAGAGAAAAAAGTCATTTAAAGTCAATTATCTCTGGGTACGCAGTTTCTCTTAGCCTTACCTGCGTGTACGCTACCCAAGTTCACAATACCTGCGTACTTGTACGCTCTGTATGTAAAGGGGTGGGTGCGTACCCCTGTAAAGGTCAAAAGGCGTGAGTTTCATCTTAAAAATGTTACTTGTGGTCAAATCTAGAGCATTGTAGAAGATGGTTTGACGTGTGTTGAGCGCCTCCAGATGGTTCATGCACTCCAAAGAAAGAGGAACTTATCCCATGAAGAGGGGAGCTATCCCATTGAAAGAGGGGCTTACCCCATTCATGGTGGACCTAATTAACTTCCTCCAAAGCACTATAAATACAGGCATTGGGCCAGAGGGAGGGGAGGTTGAAAGCTGAACATTCCTAAGGGTAGATGCTGCTGGAATTAGGACTTCCTTGTAGAAGCTTGTGAGGAGAGATTCCCATCCTTTCTTGTTTCATTTGGAAGTGGGTGAGCTGATCAAAGTAAAGGAGAACTCTTGTTGGACCCTGGGAGGGACCTGCACAACACCAAGGCTCAGGTTGTAATGGTTTATTTTGTTTCCTATTAATACAAATAAGTCCATTCTTCTCAACAATTCGTTATTTATGAATTGTTTCATATACTCCTTGGTCTGTATGTTAAATATGTTTTATTTTATGAGATATTCAGGTGCTATTTAATCATTTGATTGTTAGTGAATGCAGGTTTCGAAGAGAAGGAGGAGCTCATCCGGATCGACGAGGCTGGACTACTACAACAGCGTTGGGTTACAGGTAGGATCTAAACACTTGGTTACTCATATTGTAAATGCATATTTAGAGAAGGATTGCTCTTAATTGTCTTGTTTGTCACTAGAAAGCCTTAAGCTTCTAGGGAGGTTGGTTTTGTCCGCAAAATCGACTCTTTCCGCATGACACCTATATATTTATCATACTGAAGTGCCTCCAATATGCCCAAAAGAACTGGAGAACCTTCTATATACTTCCATACTGGGACGAGATTTCACCCCTAGGATACACTGCAGGCAGTTAACAACAGATTCTATGTTTAAAGACACCGAAACACGTCTCTAGCCTAGACATCTAGATATTTGCGTTAAGTTCTGTCTAGTCAATTTAACGTCTTAAATTTCTCTACATAAATGATCAATTTGGGTATCGTAAACTCATGAAGTGTGGTGCACCATATGTGCTTAGTTAACCTTTTTCTTACTTCGTTGTTTTATATATTTTATTTTGTTTTGGGGTTTTGTTCTTGTTGATCTCCTGAAGTGTCTAATACATCAGATACATCAGATTTATTCTTAATACAATAAATCCAAGTTTTTCTAGTTGCATCATCAATAAAAGTAACATAATAACGAGAGCCACCGAGAGATGATACCTGAGTAGGTCCCCATACATCTGTATGCACAAGCTCTAATCATTCTTCTTTTCTTTCCCAACTCTGAGAAATCTGACTCTCTTCTATTTTCCATAAATGCAATTCTCACAGAAGTCCAGATCAACATTCTTCAAACCCGGAAAAAAATTCCTTGAGTGAAGAATCTTCATCCTCTTTTCACTCATGTGTTCGAGCCTATGATGCCATAATGCTGCATTTGCTCCTTTAGAAGTTAAAGCATTAACAGAGTTAGAAATACTATTGCATAGTACAATGTACCAACCTTTTCGCCTTTTGCTATTACCAGGGCTCCTTTGGTGACCTTCCAAGCTTTATCTGTGAAAGTTGTCACACAACCTTCACTGCCTAACTGCCCTGTTGAAATCAGATTTTTCTTTAGATCTGGAACATGCCTTACCTCCTTTAGTAGCCATTGGTTTCCATTCTACTATTTTACAAGAACCTTACCCATTCCAACAATTTTATAGGGTTTATCATCACCCAAACGAACTTGTCCAAAATATCCTTGAACATAGTCATGAAAGTATTTCTTATCAGGTGTGGCATGGAATGAGGCCCCTGAATCTACCACCCAGGAATCAGTAATATTTTCAAAAGAAAGAATCAAAGCATCTTTTAACACCTCACTTGTCACATTTTCTTCATGATTGTTTTCTTGCTATGAATCTCCTTCTTTTCCCTTTCGAGATCTACAGTCTTTCTTTAGGTGTCCTTTCTTTCCGCATTTCCAGCACACTATCCCCGATCTGGACTTGGATCTGCCTTTCCTTGATTTACTGCGATATCCTGAGCTCTTTCCTCTTTCAATTTTTCTTCCCCTAGACTCTTCACTCAAAGCATTTCCCGATGTCTCACCAGAGCTTTTCCATCGCATTTCCTTGCTAAGGATAGCACTGGCAACATCATCAAGCTTTAAAGTACTAGATCCAGACACAGAGTTACTAATGGCCATTACTAAACCATTCCAACTTTATGGCAATGAGGACAAGAATAACAGAGCCCTAACTTCATCATCAAAGTTTACCCCTATAGAACATAAATGACTTGTAACAGTGTTAAAATCATTTAAATGATCTGCAACAGATCCACCTTCCGAAATCTTCAATTTAAATAACCGTTTCATAAGAAATACCTTGTTTGAAGCCGAGGGTTTTTCATATAGTTTCTCCAACGCCTTAATCAAACCCTCTGTCATTGTCTCCTTCGAAATGTTGAAGGCAATCGATGTTGCGAGGCACAACCATATTGTTTTGAGTGCCTTTCTATCAAGAAGGTTCCATTCTTCATCTTTCATACCTATCGGCATCTTTTCTTTTCCGCCCAATGGTAGGTATAGATCTTTCTGATACAGATAATCTTTCATCTACATCTTCCATAGTGAGAAGTTTTGGCCGTTAAATTTCTCGACCCTAAACTTACCATCTTCCGCCATTGCTCCCACTCGAACGAGGAACCATTCTTTCCTACGACTTTATCAGCCAAATAGACCTTCGACTCTGATACCAGTTGTTAGAAAATTATATATTACGGAGCAATGGAACACATAAAATATTGCAGAAATATAAACACAGAAAAAGCATAAAACAAGAGAGACACAGATATATGTGGTTCACCCAGTTTGGGCTACTTCCACCCCGAACAGCCAGTCCTTCTTTTCTATTATCCAACAAAATGAAGAGACACAACCTACAGCAGATCCGCTGTAATATCCTCTGTTTTCTCTCACAGTCTCACCTCTCTGTTTCTCGCTCACAAAATACACATCTATTACACAGCCTCAAATACAATGCCCTCATACAAAGAGAGGGGTTGCCTTCTAGGGCAAAAAACCCTAAACTAAACATAAGTTCTACCGTTAGATCATCCGCCTAATGAACGGCCCAGATTGACTAGAAATTACTATACTTTTACAAGGCAATTTTACATCTGTTTTTAGCTTCGGGGGCGCTGCCCCCGAGCCCCTATCGGGGGACCACTAGCCCCCGAACCCCCCAGCCGGGGGGGATCGACCCCCCTGGACCCCCACAGGGGGAAAAGTCCCCCCCGCACCCCCCCCGCGTGGAGGGGTGTACAAACTTCCTAGGGTATACATTCGGCTAAAACAAAGACCTCTGAACAATCATGCTCCACACACAACAGACTTGGATCAAATGAATAGGACACCATCCATGTAATGACATTTTCCCAGCTACCCATGTGGCTCATTTTGTCTCTCGACATCTATAACCTACAAAAGTATGAAAATGGCTGTGGAATTGCTAGTTAGCTGCGGAATCAAGTTGCATTCCGCAGCTAAAAGGCAACCAACCATTAGTTTTACACATATTTGGATACTTGTGTCGTGCATAGCTTTTTATCTCTTCCGCACTTTCCTGTGGAGTTTCTGCAACCTTAAAAGTAAGTGATTCATCTTTAAAACGAAGATTTTCAGTTGAAACAAAACCAACCAAAATGATATTGATCCCTTCTCTAACTGAAAATGCCAGTGTTACTACACAATAAGCCCCGGGCTTCCCATACAAACAACAGATAAAGTTCGATAAATAATCAAGGATACTAAGGTCATGCTTGATAATAACATTTCACCTTCTCCTTATAAATGCCAGGTTTGACATTAATGGTAACAGGGTGCATATTATTCGCTGGAACTGCATTGACAACAGCCTGGACCGTAGTGAAATCTCCTTGACCTTCGTTCTTAGATACTGTGATCACACGGGGATTGCCAGAGTTCGCAAGAATCCCCTTCAGTTTCTGAGATGAACTGATCTTCAATTCCGTGTAATTCCCTGCCCAATTACTGCTACGTCCCACATGGCATTCAGATATGGTGTTGATACAGTGGGCAGGTTCAGTAAAAAACACTTTCAGTGCTGCAAGACATAATGTGATAACGAGTAATCCTCTGCAGCTCGCCATGGATACATTCGCAAGCAAAAGGGACATTCAGGGATGAAGGGATTCTCAGAACTTTGGCAACACGGAGACCCTAGCAAGCACGACACTCCTCTCTGGTAGTTCCAGGCAACCAATGTAATTAGTGGCAATTTTGGGTTTAACTCACACGAAATATACATGAACAGAATGTGAGTGAGTTTTCGAATGGCCTCTGCATCGAATGCCAAGAAGCTCCATGCCACGTCGATTGGTTGGTTGCATATCCAATTAAGATTGTTGTTAACAGGTGTTATGTCTATTATCAAAGAGCCATATCCAATTAGAACTGCTTTTAACAGGTGTTACGTCTGTCAGCGAAGAGCCGTATCCAATTAGAACTGCTATTAATCAGGAAGTGGCAGAGCAGGTGTTAGACGGGTGGAAAAGGGCGGGAGAATATAATCAACAAACAGTTAATTATCAGCATGCCATTTATTTCAAATCGGAAGCAGCTGAATTAAATCAACTGTCAGTTAATTAATTCAAATTCTGTTTTTCTTCACGCGGCATGCAAAAAGAGGCTTCAGAGAACCGAGAAATTCTTTCAAACCACCATGAATTTCTTAAAACCATTTCTGGGTTATCTAATTGACTCTCCTGGCGAAGAAACCCATTTTTTATTTTTTCCAAATTCATCTCCGTTTGGCCAAATCATGCATTTGAAGTTTGACGTTTTTTTTTTTTTTTTACTTTACGTTTTTCTGAATTAATGTTTTTACTGTTCTATATTTTATGAATTTGTTGCATTTGGCCTTCTGGGTTTCATTTGCTGTGTAATGGCTCTTGAGGCTAGCTATTTACCTATACAGTAAGGAGATATGCATTCTAAATCCATGTTTTAAGATCTCCATATAATCAAATCCCTGTAGCCTCGTGCTAAACAACGTGTTTGATTTGCAGTGCAGTTTTAATCACATTCCCCCTTGTAAGTAACCCAACCAGTTTCTCATTATTGTCCACTATAAGCAATCTGGATTGGCCTGGTTTACTTAGTGTTGTGCGCCTAGGAGGGTTTAAGCTTGTCTCGACCAAAGATAGAGGAGGGCTGCGTGCTTTGTAATGAACCTCTGCTCAATTGATATCATCACAATATACTCCTATATTATGATCCCTGATATTGTATGGCTCGCATCTCATTGGAAAGTTATTGATTTCCTTATAAATGTTGGCAGACATCTCCATATAGTTATGGTCTCAGTTGGGATGTTCCAGCAAGACGGAGGGATAGAAGAAATGATTGAGATGAGAAATAGCAACTGTAACAATGCTAATGATACTTCAACAATGGATGGAATATGGATGAGTGTTGAAGATTTTTACTAACATTGGCCTGTTGCTATTGATTACAAGAGTCAGGCAGACAACTAGAGAAGGATTTTGCAGTTTTTATTTATTTATTGAGGCCACAGTGAAAGCTAGGACTGAGGATAGCCTTTGATTGGTTTTCTCTTTTTTTTTTTTTTTTCCTCTGAAATTGTGAAATTTTATAAGAAGGATTAATGATTTTCAATTTCAGGTAGCAAAGACTTCAAGTAAAACATGCTAAAAACAGGACTTTGACTGAGGTCTTAAGCTGCTTTTTTATTAATCTGGGTTGGGTGACTAGGATAGGATCCATGTCAGGACAATTCCAGAGATGCCCATGTGGTCAGTTTCTTCATTGGATGCTTGTAACCTGCTAAACCTTGAAACTAGCTGTGGAATTCTCAATTAGCTGCAGAATCAGGCCACATTCCACAGCTAAGTTGCAAAATCTTATTAAAACAGGGTACAATATTTTGAGGACCACTACAAACCATAACCGGTCAATTTTGGACAGTTGAACCTATCAAAACAGTTGAGTTTCATTTTTATTTTATTTATTTATTTATTTTTTTATTTTTTGAATCAATTGAGATGATGAAGTTTATTTTGTCTCCTTTTTTTTTTTTTTTCTTAACATAACAATTCTTTTTCTGATCCTCTAGATCACACAAAGTGTAGGAGGAGAGCATACTCAAGAATTATTATTTTTTTTTTTTTTACATAACAATCCTTTTTCTGATCCTCCAGATCACACAAAGTGCAGGAGGAGAGCATACTCAAGAATTATTAATTTTTCTTTTTTAGATGTAAGAAATAAGGTCTCCTAATTACATTTCCCTGGCAACGGCGCCAAAAATGTCTAGTCAATTTAATATCTTAAATTGCTCTACATAAATTATCAATCCGGGTATCGTAAACTGATGAAGTGTGGTGCACCATATGTGCTTAGTTAACCTTTTTCTTACTTCGTTGTTTTATAGATTTTATTTTGTTTTGGGGTTTTGTTCTTGTTGATCTCCTAAAGTGTCTAATGCAAATGGAAATCCTATTCTAAGGTCTTAAGAATACTTTTAAAGGTCAAGTATGGATGTAGATTTCAAGACAAGGTTTATGTCCCTAATGGTAACTTCCAAAACTTAGCACTTCAAAAGATCTCAAAACATGTTATTGATGAAATTAGTACTTAAACAAGAATGGAAATGTGCTGCTATTCAAATCAAACAAATAATGAACTACTGATCATGAAACCATTATCTCTGCTGCTGTCTAAATACAGAAAAATGAATTAAGCTACTGCACTCAAACAAATCAAAAATTGCAATCTAATAAAAGTAAAATCAGTTCACATCATTCATAGTTTGATAGCTCGCCAGGTAGTCTAAGCTATGGCTTTCGGAGATACCGTCAATGATATGAGCAAGTTGATATCTAATTGCAGAAAAGTAAAACTAAAATCAAATCACATCATTCATAGTCCGATACCTCGCCAGGTAGTCTAAGTTATGGCTTTCAGAGATAATGTCAATGATATGAGCAAGTTGATATCTAATTGCAGAAAAGTAAAACTAAAATCAAATCACATCATTCATAGTCCGATACCTCGCCAGGTAGTCTAAGCTATGGCTTTCGGAGATAACGTCAATGATATGAGCAGTCTGATATCTAATTTGCATAAAAGTAAAACTAAAATCAAATTACATCATTCATAGTCCGAGAGCTCGCCAGGTAGTCTAAGCTATGGATTTAGGAGATAACGCCAATGATATGAGCAATATGATATCTAAACTAACTACTAAAGCAAGTGAATAAGACTGGAATCAAAGCATAACTGGAATTAAAAAGCTAAAAAAAAAAAAGTCAGCAAAGAGGCAAATTTCATGTCACTATTTGATGCAAAAACGTGTAAAGAAAAACTAATCTACAATCAACCGGTTGAACACACTTACATGAATTAAAATTGCATGAATGGAAAATCTAATCTATCAAACTTGAAAGCAATCAAATGACATAATGAAATCAAAGCAAAATTACAAAATGAAATCTACTCTACCTTACATTCTAATATGCTCCATGACATCTACTTCACATCTCCTTCCATGTTGAGAACATCAAAGCTTTATTCAAATTCTTCAAAATTACAAAGTACAACAAAGCTCTCTAAAGCTTCCAAAGCCATCTCATAAGCTAACAAGCTTAAGAACTAACCAGCTAACAAATGAAGGAGAGAGATCTCCTATTTATACAAAAAGATGAGAAGCCATCTCATTAATGAGAGTCCATGAATCTCTCCCTCTACCTCTAGAGTCCTAATCAAAATAGGAACTGATAAGACACATGTCTTCTTAGAGTTACAATACAATTAGGAGATGTGACACATATCCTCATGATCCCATGATTCTTTCCACTCAAATTCGAATTTGGCCTTAGAGTGCCACATAAGGGTCTTCTAGAAGCCTCCTTTTAACCTACACATGTCAACAATCTCAACCCACTTATTATGTATAAGCATATGCACATTATTTTCTAATTTTAAGCACAAATTCACTTAAAAAGGCTTAGAATTAATAAAGTTTGGAAAAACATAAATGTGGCCCAATGATAATGAAAGTGGGATGAATGTGGTGACATAGTAGTGAAATGGAGGTGATATAATGGTCATAATGGTGAAAGTGTAATGGAAATGAATGACATTTTCAAGACCCAACAAGTTCCAAATGCTCCTTAGGTTAATTGAGGTAAATTTTAATGTTTATCTTCAATTATGTTTTGGTTTTAAGGCTCAAAACGATGTCACCTGAACACCTATGATGCAACTATATGAGAAAAGGAAAACTT
>CM062806.1:73771925-73784425 GCA_031772625.1 Pinus tabuliformis | reverse complement strand
ATCTATATCCCCTGTACTTGGACCAAGTGGTCCATACATGAAAAAAAATAATAAGATGCTTTTGCTTTTTCTTCCTACGATTTTCCTTGGCGCAGCTAGGCTATCCTGGACTTGAACCAGAGACCTCGCTTGTGAAGTAAATCCTCGCACCTGCGATACTATCCAATCAACTAATTGGAAGAGAATCAATAGATTCTTTTTCAAGAGTGGTTCAACCTTCCCGAACGCAGCATACAACTTCCTCTTCGTTGTACTGCGCTCTCCAAGTGTGGTTGTTCCCCTTTTTTTTTAATTTCCTCATCGAGCCAATGGCGAGCAAATGGAAATCACTTTTGATGATAAAAGGAGATGTTGAAAGACCCTCCTGGCCCAACCCGGGACACTCCAAGATCCTTTTTCGAACCTGCTCTGCTCCCATTTGAGGAGATCGATAAAGACATCCTATGCGTTGCGCTGATCCAAGGGTTGTTCGTAGTGGGGGGTAGAATACCAAGGAGTTATTTTTATCTACACCAAGCATTCTTCTATTCTTATGACTAGATCCAATCTACTGGGCCCTACGGAAAATGAATTGATAGAATTTCATTTCACGTTATTCCTTTAGGGAATAATGAGGAGATCCTATCGATTGTTGTTTCCTATGGACCTCCAGCAAAAGCATGAAAAGGCTCAAATGGTATGATCCCTCCATCACCCTACCTAGAATGAAAAGGGTGATCTCATAGTTCTTGGTCTGTGAAGATGCGTTGTTAGGTGCTCTATTTTCGACATCTAGGTTGAAGTTCAACCTATTCCCGAGAGATAGCCATCCATACACTGATAAGGGATGTATGGATTCTCGAGAAGAGGGGATCCGAGGTGGATAACCACTAGCACTCTCGGACCGCCCAGATCCACAAATGAATAGAAAGTTGGATCTGTATTCAATCTCACCTGAATCGCCCCATCTATCCTCCTGAGGATAAGTTCAGTTCCAAACCCTAGTTCAAACAAACAGGAGGAGTACGCCATGCTAATGTGCCTTGGATGATCCACATCTCTGGGTCAGGTGATGATGAGCACATTGAACTATCCATGTGACTGAGAGCCTTCACAGCCCAGGCACAACGATGGGATTATCAGGGGTGTGCTCTACCACTGAGCTAATAGCCCATCATGTAGGCCTCTGGGTATGGAGACCTGCCCCTACACCAACACCAAGGACAAATCATCGATCTACCCATTCGACGGAATTAACGCGAAGGGTTGTCTTTAACGGAATATATTATTTCCTGTTATGGGGCTCGTAAAGGAGTTGTGGATACTATTTTACGAACAGCAGATGTTGGATACCTCACATGTATACTCGTTGAAGTATTTCAACACATTGTAGTACGTAGAACAGATTGTGGCACTATCCAAGGTATTTTCGTAAGTCCCATTTGAGGTCGAGAGAGGGACATAATGAAATTGTTGTACGAACACAAATACTTATTGGCTGTGTGCTAGCAGACGATGTATATATAAATAGGAGATGCATTACCACGTGCAATCAGGATATTGGAGTTGGACTTTCCAATCAATTAATAAACCTTCAAACACAACCAATATATATACGAACCCCCTTTACTTGCAAGAGTATATCTCGGATTTGTCAATTATGTTATGGTCGGAGTACTACTCACAGTCACTTGATTGAATTAGGAGAAGCAGTAGGTATTATTGCGGGTCAATCCAATGGAGAACTAGGAATTCAACTAACATTAAGGACTTTTCATACCAGAGGGGTATTTACTGGTGATATTACAGAACATATACGAGCCCCTTTCAATGGAAAGATTGAATTCAATGAAAATTTGGTTTATCCCACACATACACGTAATGGAAATCCTGCTTATCTATGTCATAATAACTTATCCATTACTATTGATGGTCAGGATCAAGTACAGAACTTAACCATTCTGCAACAAAGTTTGCTTTTGGTTCAAAATGATCAATATGTGTAATCGGAACTGCTTATTGCCTAGGTTCATGCTAGAACATCTTCCTTCAAGGAAAAAGTTCACAAAAATATATATTCTGACTTACAAGGAGAAATGCACTGGAGTACCAATGTGTGTCATGCACCTGAATATGTACAGGGAAATGTTCATCCTATTATCACTCAGATTTTCCTTGAAGTTGTTGGGAAGAGGAAAGGGGTCCGAGGTAACCACAAACCAGCTTTTAGGTACAGAATCTAGCCAATCTGTACCTGGAGAGGGCTCTCTCTTTAAGTTTTAGCTTTATTTTGAAAGATATTAGGCTAGTTATGAAAGTTTAGGGTTTTGATTGTGTTTGGTGGTGAAATTCAATAGCATAGGGGTAGGACTGAGTAGTTTAGGCCATTAGGCTAATGGAGTCAAAGAAGATGGCTTAACTGGATTTGGTTTCTTAACAAGGGATGGTTTCATAGGGAAAGATAGTTAAACAGGGAACAAATAAAGACTTAAAAAGATGGAATGGGCTCAAAAGGGATCAAGGGCAATTAAGAATCTTTCATCATATTTTAAGAGAGGGAACTTGGATGATTAGCAATAAAGAGAAGTTAAGAATTCTTTACTAAATAATCAAAGTGAATAAACTAGGAAACAGGAGCAATTAAGAATTCACTGTTTATGCCAATTTAGAGGAAAACATTAAGAACAAAAACGATTGAAAACAGATTGCACTCAAGCACTTTCTAAATTATTCTTTTTCATTTATCATTCAGATATGAAACACAGTTGATATAATAAACAAGAAAACTTTAAAACATGAGATATAGAAGACTTATTGATCCGGTGTCTGACTCATGAATCCTGTGAAAAGTCCTTTGCATCAATTCTTCATCTAGCTAGCCATACAAAATTTTGTCCAACAACGCTTTATTCCAAGATAATCAGTATTACAGCAATGTCTAAGAATCCACCCTCAATACTCCAATTGAGGGAGTATTTATAAAAAAAAAATTACAAAAAATATCTCATAACAAAGTGAGATATATTCTAGGATGACTATGAATAAGTTACAAGAAAAATAGAGACAGATGGTCTCGTAGATAGAAGAAAAGGCAAAATGATGTTGTGTTGTTCCTATTCTTGTGAGTGTGCTGGAGGCAGGCCCTATGATTTGGCTTGTTGTTGTCTTCTTGGTAATTCTGTGTTGGCTGCCCTATTTTCATTGATACTCTTTACCTGCTCTAATACTCTTCGACCTGTTTGATCTCTGTTTATCCTTTTTACCATTACTTACTGTAGTAAATAATCAAAATTTACATTTTACCAAGGATAATTTACAAAATTTCTAACATTTCTTCCCACCATTGTGGTTCTGGTATTCTGGTTCTTTGAAGTTTTCTCAGGGTCTCATCAGTTTCGGTGTACCTGAAAAAGGTAGGCTGAATTGGAAACAAGTGCTTTATTTCATGCTCGACATAGAATAAGTTCTCTAGACTGTCATAGAGAACTCTGCCTGTAGGCAACGCTTTTGATGCTGATGCACTTGTTGATGAACTTGCCTGGTTGCTTGCATATTGATTCAATTTCTCCACATAGTCTATATGCCTCATCAATTTGTCATTAATAACTAAAGGACTAGGCAACCCTTTACTCTGCAAAATATCAAATTTCTTCATGAAAGCATTAATTTCTTCCTGCATGTCATGGCATCTTCTTTCTAAATTTTGCATCAGAGTCCTTTTAGTTAAAACCCTTTTGACTTCTAGAATTGTTCCTATTTTGTCTTGAATGCCCAGTTCTTCAAGCTGGTACTTATTCTTGGTATTCAAAAACTGTATGAGCCTGGTGGCTTCCTCAGGCATATTTCCTAACTCTGCTCTTGTCTTTTGAACCTCTTCTCGAGCTGCCTTTACTAAATCAATTTGCTCAAAAATTATTTGGATTGATGGCCAAACATCATTTATTGACTGAGTGATGTTGGCCCAAAGAATTTTCCTAATTTCTATCAAAGGTTTCTCAAACGTGAGCTCCTTTTCTAATGATTTCACTCTCTGTTCTAATCCTTTAATTTCCCTTTTCCTTTCTGCAGCATTTATCTTTGATAGATCGTACCTTTTCTCTAAGGTAGCATATTGTTCTTTTACCTTTTGCAGCTCTGTAACTTGGAGCTTCAATTCCTCCATTGATTTTACTAATTCATCTGGGCTAAGACCTGTAATTCCTGCTTGTGCTATACCTGTTGTTGTTGTTGTTGTTACTGCCTCTGCTGTGACTGCTGGAACATTAGGTGCTAGAGCTGTTCCAAGGGTGGAAGGGACTGCAGTGGAAACTACTGGAATCACATTAGGAGGCTGAGAGGTCGACTCTCCCTGCTTATCCTTCAATGATTTCTCCAATTCTTGTTCAGTTTCCTTTAGCTGCTCATTAAGTTTCAGGACTAAGTCCATCAGCTCTTCTTCAGTTCTTTGTTGTATCACCTCAGTTGTTTGTGGGTGTCTTGAAGGTGGAAATTTCAGTTGCTTTCTCAAAGCAGCAATGTCTTCATCCTTCTTTTTTATTAAGGCTTCTGCAGCCTTCACATCTTTGGGATCATGACCCAACCCAATGATCAATTCTTCTAATGTTTTGATCCTGTTGTCTTTAGCCTATGAAGAGGCTTTCTCCAGTTGTAGTTGGGCAGTTGTGTTATTCAAAGAATTTTCCAGCCTTTGGGCCATCATAGCCTTACCAGTCAAGGTGGAATAAATCATCTCTCCAGTTTGTTTGTGCAATTCAATTTGATCCAAAGGATGAATATCCTTTGCCATGACCTCAAAATTGGTTCTAAGATAGTCTGCTACTGATTGAGGCTATTGCACTTTAGGTTTGAAATAACTCATTATCATCTTACCTTCCTTGATGTCATAGGCTGACATCAATCTGTTTTGATTAGTAGGAGCCATTTTCAAATATTGATTATAAAACTGAGTCCTCAATGGATCATTTCTGGCTTTTATTTCCATAAATGTCTTCTTGATATCTGAAGTGTCCTTTACTGGTGGTCTGAAAGATGATACCTCTGCACTTTTTTGTCTTTCTAGCTCCTGGCTCTATGAGCTAGTAGATGTTCCACCTACTGGGAATGTTTGATGACTATCTTTTCCTTATTTCCTTTGACTATCAGTAGTCTCTTCAAGAAATTCTTCCTCTGAAAGAGGATTTAACCTTTGTCTTTTTGCACCAGGCTGCACTGAGGGGAGGAAGAGAAGTGGAGAATCGTCTGTTATTAGGTTGATTATCGGATACATCTTAAATAATTGGATTAGCAGGATTAGGATCTGATCTAGAAAGAATATGTACAGGTGTAGTATTGGTCTTACCTTTGATGGGCTGTTTTGTAGCTTTCTGTTTGTTGGTTTCAGGGACATCAATTCTTCTGCTCCTCAGATTATATTGTTTGTGGACTTCATAAATGGTTGTATCATATCCCTCCCTAAAGTCAAATGATTCACCTGACTGAGTTTGGAATTGTTTAAGAATATGAGCTTCTTGATCCTCTTGGGTCAAGAAAACTTGTTGTTCATTATTGAGTCCCATCAAGTTTATTTGAGTATCTTCTATTGGTTCATCAGAATTTGAGGCTTTAGCATAATTTTCCTGGAATGGGGGCCTAATGTTTTGGTTAGGACCAGTCTTTCCAGTGTTCTGGTTTTGATTTTTCCTGAAATTTGGATTTCTTCCAGTATTGGTCGGCTGACCATCCCAAGGGGATTTCCTTTCAATTGTTTCTACTCTATCTCCTAGCCTATCCATCCCTTTAATAATAGCATCCAGTTTCTGTTCAAAGGCTGAGGGTTCTTCTTTCAATGGTATCCTCCTTTCACTTCTGGCCTTGGCTCGTTTAGATATCAGGTTGGCTTCAACACTGACAGCTATACTTTGCATATTTTCTAAAGTTCAAGGAGCTCTTTCCCTAAGCTGGTATGCCATGACAGAATCAAATCCATCAGTGAATTTGATTAATGCTAAATCTGGAGGTCGTCTGAGGTTTTGAGGGATAGCATTGTAAAAATTATTGAACCTAATGCAGTAATCTTGCACAGTTTCTTGTGCTCCTCTCTACAGGTTTTCATATTCTGATAAGATTTGGAGAGGATCTTTCTTCTTTTCCCATTTGTTCAAGAATTGTCTATAAAGAGCTTCTAGGTCATTGATACTGTTTGCAGGAAGGGCTCTAAACCAGGTTCTAACTTCTCTAGTCAGAATTTGAACAAATATTCTCATTCTTACATCGTCTGCATCTATTTCATATATTTCAAAGTAATCAATCATTTTTTGGTATGTTGTTGTGCAGTGTAGGTACCAGAACCATCGAATGGAGTGATTTTACTTTGATAGTCTTGGGGCATAGCCCCTAGACTGGCTGGTAATACCAAGGGAGTATATCTGTTTTCCATTGCAGTAGGTAGTGGTGAAACAATAGCTGGGGTTGGGATAACGATGGGTGTTGGAGTGGTGGATGGAGGGGTAGAAGGGGTGGTTTGAGGTTGAGATTTCTGAGGAAATGGTGATGAACTTGGAGAGGCAGTAGTGATTGCAGAAAGGTTGGGTAATCCTTCAGAGGTAAGATCAGATTGTATGGAGTTCTGCAAATGTCTATCAAGATGTGAAGTAACAACTTCAAGTTGTAAATCTTCAATAAATACTGGGTCTTGAACCAAGCGAACTAACTCAGAGTAAGAAAATGTTACAAATAAAGAGGTCTCAAATTGCTCATCAAAGGGTTTGTCCTCAAGGTAGATCCACTTTACAGGGCAGGATCTTGATCTGTAGATGGGCCAAGAACTAGCAGAACTTTCTTGGCTTTCCTGTCTCCTAAGAATTTTGGGGATCAGATTAGGATTTTCAAACACAGGTGGTGGATTTGGATCAGGATTAGATCTGGTGTAATGAGTCCTTTCTGAAGCCAGGTTTCTAGGTGTATTTTTGGTTTTTCTCTAAATGGGATTAACAACACAACTTCAATAGTTCCTTTAAGAGGTTTTAGATATGGGATTTGAACTTTCTTAAAGACTTATTTGACAAGAGGAACTGGTCAAGTGTTTGAAACCAGATGTTCAATCCATAAACTAGACCAGAGATAGACTGAAGCAGCATTCATTTAATATGAAATTGCAAAGCAAGAGCAGTTCAAAGGCTACCTGGCTAACTTCAGGCTTCGTCTGTAGTTTATAAAGTAAACAATAGTAACAAACAAACTATTCGTTCCCCAGTGGAGTCGCCACTATGTTATCACTCAGATTTTCCTTGAAGTTGTTGGGAAGAGGAAAGGGGTCTGAGGTAACCACAAACCAACTTTTAGGTACAGAATCTAGCCAATCTGTACCCAGAGAGGGCTCTCTCTTTAAGTTTTAGCTTTGTTTTGAAAGATATTAGGCTAGTTATGAAAGTTTAGGGGTTTTGATTGTGTTTGGTGGTGAAATTCAATAGCATAGGGGTAGAACTGAGTAGTTTAGGCCATTGGGCTAATGGAGTCAAAGAAGATGGCTTAACTGGATTTGGTTTCTTAACAAGGGATGGTTTCACAGGGCAAGATAGTTAAACAGGGAACAAATAAAGACTTAAAAAGATGGAATGGACTCAAAAGGGATGAAGGGAAATTAAGAATCCTTCATCATATTTTAAGAGAGGGAACTTGGATGATTACCAATAAAGAGCAGTTAAGAATTCTTTACTAAATAATCAAAGTGAATAAACTAGGAAACAGGAGCAATTAAGAATTCACTGTTTATGCTAGTTTAGAGGAAAACATTAAGAACAAAAACGATTGAAAACAGATTGCACTCAAGCACTTTCTGAATTATTCTTTTTCGTTTATCATTCAGATATGAAACACAGTTGATATAATAAACAAGAAAACTTTAAAACATGAGATATAGAAGACTTATTGATCCAGTGTCTGACTCATGAATCCTGTGAAAAGTCCTTTGCATCAATTCTTCATCCAGCTAGCCATACAAAATTTTGTCCAACAACACTTTATTCCAAGATAATCAGTATTACAGCAATGTCTAAGAATCCACCCTCAATACTCCAATTGAGGGAGTATTTATACAAAAAATTTACAAAAAATATCTCATAACAAAGTGAGATATATTCTAGGATGACTATGAATAAGTTACAAGAAAAATAGAGACAGATGGTCTCGTAGATAGAAGAAAAGGAAAAATGATGTTGTGTTGTTCCTATTCTTGTGAGTGTGTTGGAGGCAGGCCCTATGATTTGGCTTGTTGTTGTCTTCTTGGTAATTCTGTGTTGGCTGCCTTGTTTTCACTGATACTCTTTACCTGCTCTGATACTCTTCGACCTGTTTGATCTCTGTTTATCCTTTTTACCATTACTTACTGTAGTAAATAATCAAAATTTATATTTTACCAAGGATAATTTACAAAATTTCTAACATTTCTTCCCACCATTGTGGTTCTGGTATTCTAGTTATTTGAAGTTTTCTCACAGTCTCATCAGTTTCGGTGTACCTGAAAAAGGTAGGCTGAATTGGAAACAAGTGCTTTATTTCATGCTCGACATAGAATAAGTTCTCTAGACTATCATAGAGAACTCTACCTGTAGGCAACGCTTTTGATGTTGATGCACTTGTTGATGAACTTGCCTGGTTGCTTGCATATTGATTCAATTTCTCCACATAGTCTATATGCCTCATCATTTTGTCATTAATAACTAAAGGACTAGGCAACCCTTTACTCTGCAAAATATCAAATTTCTTCATGAAAGCATTAATTTCTTCCTGCATGTCATGGCATCTTCTTTATAAATTTTGCATCAGATTCCTTTTAGTTAAAACCCTTTTGACTTCTAGAATTGTTCCTATTTTGTCTTGAATGCCCAGTTCTTCAAGCTGGTACTTATTCTTGGTATTCAAAAACTGTATGAGCCTGGTGGCTTCCTCAGGCATATTTCCTAACTCTGCTCTTGTCTTTTGAACCTCTTCTCGAGCTGCCTTTACTAAATCAATTTGCTCAAAAATTATTTGGATTGATGGCCAAACATCATTTATTGACTGAGTGATGTTGGCCCAAAGAATTTTCCTAATTTCTGTCAAAGGTTTCTCAAATGTGAGATCCTTTTCTAATGATTTCACTCTCTATTCTAATCCTTTAATTTCCCTTGTCCTTTCTGCAACATTTATCTTTGAGAGATCATACCTTTGCTCCAAGGTAGCATATTGTTCTTTTACCTTTTGTAGCTTTGTAACTTGGAGCTTCAATTCCTCCATTGATTTTACTAATTCATCTGGGCTAAGACCTGTAATTCCTGCTTGTGTTGTACCTGTTGTTGTTGTTGTTGTTACTGCCTCTGCTGTGACTGCTGGAACATTAGGTGCTAGAGTTGTTCCAAGGGTGGAAGGGACTGCAGTGGAAACTACTGGAATCACATTAGGAGGCTGAGAGGTCGACTCTCCCTACTTATCCTTCAATGATTTCTCCAATTCTTGTTCAGTTTCCTTTAGTTGCTCATTAAGTTTTAAGACTAAGTCCATCAGCTCTTCTTCAGTTCTTTGTTGTATCACCTCAACTGTTTGTGGGTGTCTTGAAGGTGGCAATTTCAATTACTTTCTCAAAGCAGCAATGTCTTCATCCTTCTTTTTTATTAAGGCTTCTGCAGCCTTCACATATTTGGGATCATGACCCAACCCAATGATCAATTCTTCTAATGTTTTGATCCTGTTGTCTTTAGCCTGTGAAGAGGCTTTCTCTAGCTGTAGTTGGGCAGTTGTGTTATTCAAAGAATTTTCCAGCCTTTGGGCCATCATAGCCTTACCAGTCAAGGTGGAATAAATCATCTCTCCAGTTTTTTTGTGCAATTCAATTTGATCCAAAGGATGAATATCCTTTTCCATGACCTCAAAATTGGTTCTAAGATAGTCTGCTGCTGATTGAGGTTGTTGCACTTTAGGTTTGAAATAACTCATTATCATCTTACCTTCCTTGATGTCATAGGCTGACATCAATCTGTTTTGATTAGTAGGAGCCATTTTCAAATATTGATTATAAACCTGAATCCTCAATGGATCATTTCTGGCTTTTATTTCCATAAATGTCTTCTTGATATCTGAAGTGTCCTTTCCTGGTGGTCTGAAAGATGATACCTCTGCACTTTGTTGTCTTTCTAGCTCCTATCTCTGTGAGCTAGTAGATGTTCCACCTACTGGGAAGGTTGGATTCCCATAGTCTTATGATATCAGAACCATTTAGGTAGTTATCTCTGCTTTGGAAAAAGACTTTCAAGTGATTTTTGTCAGTGATGAGGTCTTTTATCTGGAAGTCCTTATCTGCCAAAGGCAGATAGTCTAAATCTTTGTGGGGAGCATTTAAGGGTGCAACACTTAGGGCCACAGGGGTTTCCATGTCTGGTTCTTGTGGATTCAGATGGAAATAGCATTTATCTATAAAAATGGGCAAACAGAGGGTCTGGGAACTTATATAATGAAAACAAAGACTAAATTGCAATGAATTTGGGCTTTTTCTGTCGAATTACAGTGGAAAACGAGAACTTGCAGGGTTTTATTGGGAATTTGGATAAATACCTGTGTCTGTGGGATGAATAGTGAAATAACAAGTGTTGGTAGTGGCTAACAGGTTATCGGCTATGTCGCCTACAAGTTTTTTTGAGCGAGTTGGCAGTTGAAAGCCTTGGGCAGTTGACCTCGACGTTATTTGCATGGGAGCACAAGTTTACGGTACAAAACGATGAAAATGACATTTGTCTATTTTATTTACAAAGTCAAGGGTTGGCGGGGGTTTTTGGTTTTCAGGCAGATGACGTCAGCAGGGAATGAAGTGACGTTTTTGTCATATGCGGGAAAGCGGTAAGTGGTTTCGTATCGCACCGCTTTTGGGGATGGGTGGTAACTAGCCGGGAGCAAGCGATTCCACAAGATGTGTGACGAGTGGCGGAGGTACGGGGAGAAAACCACTTAGTGATCGCACGCTAACACGCGGTCACAAAGGGGTGTGCGATATTCATTAAGGTCGTCAAATCTGGAGGACCTAATCGGACGGTCGACGGGGAGGTGAAGTGGCGGAAGGTTAGAGGAGGGCAGGCCCGATATAAATCAAAGGATTTAATCGTATCTGGGGTGATTGGATTGGTTATTAGAGTTATTAATTTTTCCAAATGACATAATTAATCCTCATTAACTGGTGGCGGAGTTGGGATCTTAATTAACTACGGATTAGTTAATTAATCCCATTTTATTATTTGATTTACGGTTATATTTAACCATCGGGGCGGGATATGTAATTTTTCGGGATTTTGTATAATAATATAATACGGGCGTGGGTATTTTATAAGGGATTTATATAAAATAAGTTATAAATTAATATGGTAATGTAATGAAAAGCGCCAAGTAAAAAACATTAGAATTGTGTATTTAACTTAGGCTTGAATGAAAAAAAAGGGGTTTTACGGGGTATTGTGTAATTTTCCTAAGTAAAATAGGATTTTAATTAGGAAAAGACTTATGAAAGTAAATGAATGACTTATTGATGGTTTTAAGTGCTTAGGCTTTTAAATTATTGGGCCGAGGGTCCGGTCCCTCCAGAAGTCAAAGAAATGCTCTAAGGCCCTCTAATTTTAGCAAATGCCTTAGTACTTAGGGGGAATTAGTGAAAATTTAGGGAAAGATGAGAAGGGGAGTTAATTATTTGACCTTGCCTTGCTTGAAATGCTTCCAGTGTAATTTCTGCCTTGCACTTGTGATGAAAGTAAAAATTAACACATTTAGAGTCATTATCCATCACATGTAATTCTGCAACATCATCTACCTACCCTACCTACTTTAACCTAACATTTTTTCTTCTTTATTTGGGTGCACTTAAACTGGCAAACCCTTATCAAACTTTTCTTTTCTTTTACATGGAGAAATCTATCTAAATCTAGCCTTATTACATCCAAGGGCTCAGGTTAAACTGTTGAGCTCCTTTTATTCACTCTACCTATCTACTTATCTGCCAAGATTAAACTGTTTGGTCAGATTTTATTCTCTATCTCTAAAACATAAAATTCAAATATGAACTAGCCAAGCTTAAGCTATTTGATTGTTCATCAATTGTAGCATAAGTTACAAGCTGCACACAATTGTTTATTGCATAAGAGTAAAAAGTAGTGGCATTTAGACTTGCACACTTTCCTTGGTCTTTATTTTGGTGGGGTTCATTTTCTTTCACTTTTTTGACCATCTTATTCTTTTCACCCTTTGATTTTTCTTTTAGGGTATACCCTCTTTACATTTTTTAAATTTTTTTGATTTTTTGAAAATATGGAAAACCTTTGCAAAAAGGAAAGGTATGAACATATTCATAGCTCATCAAGTCAATCATGAAATATGACACCTATTGGTATAGGAGCATAACACATCCTATACTTAGGACGGCTTATATATGGATATTATCAAGAGGTATATACAGATCCCGTGTAGTACCCTTTCTATTTCATAAGTATCAGGATCAAGTAGATGTTCAACCTTTTGTTGCCAAACATAAA